>JAHZMV010006920.1:0-10167 GCA_027743765.1 Coecobrya sp. COE2
GTACAAATTCCCGTTAACTTCCTTAATTAGATGGGTAGGTTTAAATTTTATGGAGGTGAGGTGTTGGAGTAACTCGTGATGAGCACCTAATCATTCCGGAGGTCGTAGTGGTAAGGGAGGCGAATGTTCTCTCAGTGTAAAAAAACATGATAATCACACCAAAAAATTATGACTTAATCATTAATTAATCCCACAATTTTTTTACTACTCTTTGTATTCTAAGAAAAATCATAAAATAGTTAAAAATGATTTTAAAAAAATATGTTCGTTTAATGATTGTTAGTTAACATTTTATCTTCCGCTGATCGGGGTATTTAAATTATTTAGAATAATTATTTAATAAAACAAGAAATTGTTTTGCAAGACAATTAGTAAGATAATAGCCTTTCCTTTTTGAAGCCTTAAAAATTGTAACAATTTGGAAAAACTTTACTTTGTAATTTTAAAAAAATCGCATGTTTACTTTAATTAGCTAACCGGTGCATTAAAGAGATTATAAATGACTTTAAAATAATTACCCTAGTATTTTGTATAACAATTAATACAAATTTTTGACTAATTTATTACAATATCCTAACATATTTTTTAATTGCGATTCTACTTTGGAAATACAAACAACAATTTTTTCAGTCACTTTGAAAAAAATAAATGGGTCAGTTATTACTTTTGCAAATATATTTAACATTTAAGATTCCATTTATTTCTGTAGACTTTCATTAATTTTAAAAATATCAATTAGCTATACATAAAGTTACCATTAAATATAATTATATTCATAGTTTCATAATGAAGGGCAATTTGTAAAAGTTAATAGCTATATTTTGACACGCAAAATATTATTTTTGGAAAATCTGGCTGTGTGCCAATTTCCTGTGTCTTATCAGAGCGCCTTTATCCGACCAAGTGGTTCCACAGACGTTACAGCCAACTCCGATGTATCCCTGCACGTTGTGCACCTTGTTGATATGAAGAGCGAGCTTTGTGTGACGCCTGTACTCGACGCTGCAGTGGGGGCACTTGAAGGGCACGCTGGGTCGCATCATGGCCAAATGTTGGTTCAGCTGGGCCCTGCTCGGATAACCACTTCCACAGAGGCATCGTTGGATGTGTTGATAACGCGGACTGCCGTCTTTCCTGGTCGACTGATCCCGACCATGGGGACCTGGACGCCGTCTCAGGTCACAAGGTCCTGGCGACGCTTCATTAACAGGCCAAGTAACAGTTCCACTGAAAAACAATAATGTTGTAATTGGTTAGTTAACTACAATTGTGTAATTTAACGTGTTTAGGGAACTTACTGGACTTGATACATGTGCTGCTGGTAAACTTTCTTGACACCAAACAATTTGCCGCAGATGCCACATCCAATCGCTCCTCTGGGGTGAGCCGCAACTTTGTGGATGTTCTTCGAGTGGCGTTGAAGATTCGCCGCAGTTTTGTAAGTTTTGTGGCAGAGGTTGCATTCAAAGTCGTAATTATTTGTGAAGCGACGCAGGTGCTGTCGCAGCAAGGTCCTCTTGGCGTACTCTTTGCCGCAAACGCATTTGACTTGCAAACCGTCAGGGGACGAAAAATTGGGGTCTTCCCCGTGACTCAAGTTTTGTTCCCCGTCTTTGGCACTGGAATTGGGAATAGAAAGAGATCTATAATTAATTGGTTTGATAATAAAAAATAAAAAAATAGTGGTTAATTTAATTACTGGAGAGTAGTGCGTGGGGTAACTTGGATGGATGTGGAAGGCCGTGGAGTTGATGTCGAGGATGCTGGAACTTGCTGGCTGGAAGTTGAAGACCCATCTGATGGCGGATTATCCTCAGAATCGTGACTTCTCCCGTCATCCCCTTCCTCCTTTTCACCCTCCAAAGAAACTTCCACTTGGGCAAGATCCCCCCAAGTCCCAAGTACAGAAGCCACGTCATAATAGCCCTGTTGGCCTCCCGCAGCTGTTCATTTTCCTCAGTTTTCTTTCTCAGGCTTGGCTCCAATTTTTTCACCTTGAGCTTCAAATACGCTACTAGGACAGTGTCTCCTTCCTCCCCTCCAGTCCTGATGTCATCCGGCACACCGTGCGCAGAGTGAGGAAATGCGGGGTGGAGTCTCCTCTCCAGTTTTTGTCGCTTCCATTCGTCCATCTCCTTCTTCTCCAGCTCCCTTCTCAACTCTGTGTTTTCCTTCACGAGGCGGTCAAGGAGCTCAATTAGCTCTCTTCCTTCTCCTCGAGTTAACGGGGCGGTCTTATCCATCCTTAACAATCCCTTCTGTCAAAAACAACAAAATTAATTGTCAATTATCTAATCCACCATTAAAAACCTTTGCAGCAAAATACATTACCTTATCAGACGTTGTGTGTTTAATTAAAACCACTTTTTAACTTTTCCACCAATCTCCACACTAAATTAACTAATGAAAGCCTTAGTTTCACGCTTTTGGTTACTTTAATTCAAACAAGTAGTCTATTGACAGAGTGAAGTGCCGTCTGGTGTCTGTCTGGCAGCCAAACAGGTGACAGGTGGACCAACTTGGCGCGTGTGACAGAGTTCAGCTAAGATATTGACCTACTCACTTGTGTCGAGGCTGAGGTGGTCATCTGCTTCCTGTCTGCTTTACCCTTTGACGGTTACAGAATGATTGTTTGACAGGCACAGGAATTAGGTTTCAATTCACAAAATTTCCAGCGTGTAAAGCTAATTAATCCTGAAATTTGCGTGGTTTTATTCTTTTTACTAGGGAACTTGATAAGTCAGCTGGCCTTGATTTTTTATCAGCAGGTTAGTTAGCTAATTCTGTTTAATCGCAACTATAGCAGGTTTCTTAATTGGCTGATGTTACTACTGTTTTTTTCTTTCAATTGTAATTAAGTATTTAAGGTTAATTAACTCGTTGATAGTACTTTAGTTGAGGTAATGATCAATTAGCTAGTTAAGTTAGAGACTGCTTTCATTATTTTCTTTTAAATAATTAGCGTTCTACTTACATCTGTAGTGCAGTTTAATTTTTTTAATCATTAATTAGTTCTAAAACCGTTCGAGACGGTGGAGGATACATTGACTTAAGTAGTTAATTAATTTGTTTCTTATTTTTGGTGGATGTCATCTCTTGACTTGTTGACTGGGCGGACGAATTTTGCGGACTATTTTTGGGGGACACAGCGCTGCAGGCAAGTTTCTTAGTTTTGTGGATGGCTAAACTAAAAATAGTTTAATTGTAACTTGGATTTAATTGTAGCAGGATTCTTAACTCTTTTGTTACTTTGTCAAGTTGGTGACCATCGTGTTAAAAAATGGAGTTTCATCTGGTGAGAAACCAAGAGGTGGAGTTCAGAGGGCCTGCAGCCTGGCTAGGAAACGGAAGCCGACTTCGAAAGGCTACCCCTAAGCATTTTGAAGTAAACTTGACGCCAGTAGACGAAAACCACAAGGGTGTCCAGCGCTTTCACAAAGCGTTCCTTAAGTCAATACTTGAAAACACCTCGGATGAATCTAAACTTGACTGGGGTTATGCCGACCAGAAAATGTAAATTGTTTTAATAAAATATTTAAAACTATCAACAACACTGCCATAGCGATATATTTACTGTTAACGGTTCGTCTTTTATATTTAATTGCAGAAGTCCAAACTTGTCGCTGTCCTTGTCATTGCCTTTTCAACCCAAGTTACTTTCCTGGGCTCACATGAAGCTATTTCACCGAAAGGAGGACAAGGCTGAAGGCTGTTCCATTCTGGAACGACTCTGGAATGTCTTTGGCTCAGGGAATGTAAGCGTCAACGTTACCATCAAGGGCTCCATCCGTGGCGTTCCTAATTCTAACATTTACTTGGAAGCCAACGGTAAAAAAACAAGCATTGCTAACTGTATCTCAGTTGACGTACCTTGGCTATCGGTTAAATTTTTGTTTTGAAATATTGGTTCTAGGTATGCAGATAAGTCCTCTGGCTGGTGGCGGTAGCCAAACTGAATACTTTTGTGAATGCAGAGAATTGGAAATTCCTCAGGTTTTGGCGACTCGTTGGTCTAACGCAGATGTCCTCCTCGAAGGCGTACTTTCTGTCAAAGTGATGCTCAGTCATGACTCTGTGAGCAAATTGTACTTGGACACGTGTGGCAAGAATGAGGTGATCGAGAGAAATAAATGTCTGCTAAATGACACCATTAACTGTGATGTCGTTATCGTTCCAGGGAACGGAGCAGGAGTCAAATGTCATAAAGCCTTTCTCTCTGGTAAGTAGCAAGATGGGGAAATAACAAGCTAAATATTATGCACACAAATTCTCTAAAACGAGTTTTTTTTATCCTTTTCAATTTTCTTAGCAAGCAGCGACGTCTTCAGAAAGATGTTCGAGTGTGAAATGACGGAGGCACTGACAAGTTGTGTCAAGATGACTGACATGACTGCAGTTGGGGTCCGCGCGTTCCTTGCTTTTATTTACCACTCTGACATTTCGGCTGCATCGCAAAGTTGCAAGGTGGCATTTGAAATGCTTCAGGCTGCGGAAAAGTACGGGATTCCCTCTTTGGATTCCGCGATGAAAGAATTGATTAGTGCAAAGCCGAAAGAATGGGTGGGAGTGGATACGGCCGTTAGAATTCTGATGTTTTGCAAGAATTTGAGTGAGCAAGATGGGATGGAAACTTTGATGAAGAAGGCGGCCGAAGTGCTCCAATGGTGCTCAAGCAAGGATGAGAAGATGCTGCAAGAGTCGACAGAGTACATGCAATGTCACAGGAATCTAGAAGCGTTTATGGAACTAAAAGCTCTTCTCATCAAATTCAGTTAAATTAGCCAACGTAGCATCCTTAACATGAAACTATCATTGAAAGTAGGATTTAAATTAAAATATTATTTTCCGCGTGTTATCAGGATCAAGATAAGTCCTCGCGAAAAAAAATCAGAATACCTAAATCCATTGTTTTGTAAAGCGAATGAAAAAAAGTTCCATCTTTTCTTAAAAGTAATTTAATTTAAAAATTTGCTCGAGAATTAAGAACAAAATTGCAGCAGCTAAAAAATCATTAAGCCATCGTCAACAATTTTCTTTAGTTGAACCATTTTATATAAGCCTGTCATTTTTTAAAATAATTCGAAACTAATTTAACTGTCCAGATAAATGCTTGCTAGTAATTATGGTATTGCCACACTTAAGTAATGCTAAAAGGTGTATTCTGGTATATTTTTTTTCACGTCATGTTGTATGATAATCGAGTAATAATGAGCTGTAAAAATAATCCGTTTCCTATCTGATTTATTTTTTGTCAAAAATTGTTACATTTTTAGCGCTTCATAAAGGAATAGATATTTTTTAAACTTGTGAAGAATGTACACTTCGTTTCAGTGTCAGGAAAATCATTAATTACATTAAAAAACTAATTACATTATTAAATAAATAAATACATTAAATACATTAAATAAATTATCTAATTGTTTCACATTTTTTCTCCTCTGCTGCTCTTAAGTTTTTTACACGAAAATCTCCTGTTCTATGAATAAATTATTTAAAATAATTTAATTAACTACTTTGCCTGTCAATTTAAAGTAAACGGTGGTACTAATTAAAAACTTTCAGTTTAACTATTTTATCTAAATAATTTTTTAAAACTACTAACGGCAATAAAAAATTAAGACGAACGACTTAAAGGGGTTTAGATCATTAATTTACTAGGGGAAATTGAGATGGTGGTATTGGGGGATGGTGGCCAAACATTATATTAATTTCCAAAGAAATTGGCTGGATAATTAAATTTATTATGTACCGAAGGTACATTATAAAAACAGGAGGTGGTGGGTATGGGAGAAATGTCTGTCTGTCCGTCTGTCTGTCCGAGTGATAACTTGAAAACGGTGTAACCGATTATCTTCAAATTTGGCACAAAGGTTCCCGGTGTCAAGAGTAGGAACCCTATTGAATTAGTGCAAAATCTGTCAAAGGTCAACCTTGGTGACCTTGACGATTTCAAAATTTCAAAGCGTAGCATATACATATGAGGCATGATTCATGGTCCATTTTTGATGAATAACAACAATCCGAAGAGATATTTTGAAATTTTTTGACAAAGTGACAAATTTATGTTTTTTCCTCATAACTTCCAAGCCGAATGGAATTTTGACATGCTGTTTTCTCCAAAACATAGTGCAAGTGATTACTTTAAATCGGAATAGGATTATTACAAACAGGAATCGGATTTCTTCAAATTACTAAAAAAATATTACTAAATGACTTCCTTCGGTACATGCCTACATACTTGTATACCTCTTTTATTTAACTTTCAACGAAGTCAGCGCTGTTGACTTTCAAGCGAGGAAAAATTACTATTTCTATTTCTGCGTGACGCTAGCTGCTCTGAGAAAAACTGTGATGGCCCTTCCAGACAACAACAAATGTAAAGGAAAGTTCAGTTTCCTTCTCATGTAATCGAAAAGACTAATTACAAGGATCCAACACGTATACATTATTATGTTACTTTAAAGTTTGAATATATGATTTATGAATAAATGATGAGAATGAAAAGTTGTATGGAAACACATTTATTTTACTTTGCAAGTTAAATATCAAAGTTTTGTGAAAAAGCAATACGAGAACATAATATATCATCATGCAATTTTTAAATCCCGGAAAGATGATCGCCATCATTTTATCGCCATCACTTTATCGCCATCAGTTTATCGCAATCATTTGATCGCCTAATCATTTGATTGCCATCATTTTATCGCATAATCATTTAAAGATCGCTTTTCATAAAGGGGCCTATATGCACCATGTTAGGAAATGTTGTTTACTCTGTTTCAATAGATACATAAAAATTACCAGTAATTCAAGAAGAGGGAAATCTAAATTCAGGCGATTCAGAAAAACATCACTGCTATAAGAGAAATGTCAGGGAAATAAAGTAGATACATCAAAAAGTGTCCGAATCTACTTGAATTCAATTTGAGGGTCTATTTCTAATATTATGTCTATTAGTGGACCTTTCCTCCTAAAACCCGGTCCACTCTAATCCTTAAGCATTAATCCACAACCATAACAACTAGTTAAAATGTTGAGCCAAGCACAAACAGTTAACTTCCTCAAGTAATAAAATGACCAAATAAAGCTGACGTGGTTTCGACTATACTTAGTCATTGGAAAATTATGTTTCCAAGCTGGTGGCTCAGTTGAGATCCAGGAAGTCTAAGTCGAATGTTATTGGCAGAGTTGAGGCCCGGATTGACCAATTCCTGTGTTTGTGTTAGAGCCGAGGCCCAGTAAGTTCAAGTCCTATGATGGTGGCAGAGTTGAGGTCTAGTTCAAATTCTTCTCTTAGCAAATGTCGGCTCTCTGTTCCATAAAAACGTCATCTCTATTGGAAACTGTTGCACTCTTGGCAACAATTGTTTTGCTCTATACCTGTCTCTCTATCTATCTGTATAATTGTACCTGTCTTCTTTATATTTTCTCTGATCTTTTGTGTCACTGCTGGTCATGTTCTATGATAAAATGTGTTCTATGTTCCTACATTTTATTACAATTATAGTGATAGTAGTTGAAAAAATATTTTAAAATAATTTGTTCCTAGGCAATGTGACATAAGATGGCGATAAAATGATTGGCGATGAAATATTTAGGCGATAAAAAGATGGCGATTAAATAATTATGCGATAAAATGATGGCGATCAAATGTTTGCCATAAACTGATGGCGATAAAGTGATGGCGATAAAATGATGGCGATAAAGTTACCGGTTACCCAATTTTGCCAGTTTAAAAATACTCTTGGCGCGTGTCTTGTTAAATTAATAATTAGTAAAGTCAGTGAAATGAAAGTATCCGTGAATGCTCACTTCTTGGGGCAAGGTGAGGTCCCAATGGAAATTAGTGAAAAATTTGACGTTGAAATATTTTAAAGATGACCTAGTAAGTACATATTGAAAGCAGAAAACCTTTCCAATTTACTCAGGCCGAGTGTTTAGTTTCGACGAATTTCTTGCAGTAGAGATTTTAGTGTGATTTGATCAACATTGATTATAAAATCATTGAAAATCGACATATTGCTGACCACATGTTCATGAAGAATGTAAGAACCTCCTTGTACGCATTTTTAGCATCCAAAATTTATTGAGCACAAAGTTAGATTGAAACTCAATTAATCAAATCAACAAGTCTAACTATCGGTTTAGGAATCTCCAGAATGTTGTCATTATGCTGTTTGTGCTGTGTTCCAGGAAGCGTTACGTTCCTTTCAACTTTCTACTCCAAAGCTGTTGACACCATCAGAATTAATATTGTAAGAGGAGACGAAGTATCATTATTCTCATTCTTCCACAAATTTCCCTAGCCCATGAAATCCCATTATTTATAATTTTGTCATTCATGTAAAAGCATGGGAATGGGAAGCATGGAATGCAAGTGAATGGGAGAGCATATAAATTTGCCAGATTGTTTCGTTATGAAATTTTCACTTTTGCTATTTTTCTTTGTTGGCCTTAACTTATTTATTATTGAATTATGACAGGTTGAATGAATTTTAATCAAATTCTACATTAACCTATGGAATTATGTCTATCAAAGTCCGATACTTTATGCAGTCAATCTTATTACATTACAGAATATCCCCTCTCACAAGGAATTAACGCACCAATTTTTATTGACTATTCGTATTTTATTTTTTATAACAACATCGATAATTGAACACAGTTCCAACGAGGATGTATTTTTTCGGGTTTCTTCAAAGGTGGTTGTGCGTTTCTTAAGAGGTGATGGAGAAGATGCGATTATAATAAAATGTTCGTATCAAAATAACTTTACTACCTGATCACTTCCCCACTACATCCCATCTCATCATCACTTATTGTTTATGCAGAAAGACAGAAATGGGGCAACTAATATTATTGGGGCTAAATAATAAATGGGATAAGATTATTTTTATTGATTTAGTCATATCATTTAATCATAATAAGTGGCAATGTGGTGACATGATAACCCAGAACAGATAAGCTCGGCAGGAGAGAAATGAAATCAAGCCAGGTTAGCCCAGTGGTTAGGGCGCATGCTTGGGTGCTGGGTTCGAATCTCGGCAGGAGTAAAAAGTCTTTACTTTCGTAACCCCACTCTCAAGGCCTGGTTTGCTAATCCCACTTGGCTCTGTGAGTGTCGCTTGCGACCAGTACGGGGTGGGTATCCTGTAGTTCCCTTCTACAGGATTCCTACAGAGTTACTTCTCTGTGAGATGGCCTTGTTTAGGGTGTTTCTGTTTCGCCTCTTTAGAGACACGGGCACCCAAAGTCGTCCTAACGAAAACAGTAGTGACTTATTATCCACCGCTAATTAGGATTGACTATAAACCTTGGTTTTAATTTTAATTTGTTTACGGCGCAAGGCCAAGTCCAGCGCAGTAAGAGGAGCAGCCAATAAAGTTAGAATCCGTTTTGGGGAATAACAATTATTTTTAATTGTCAACTAGTCGCGTTTACACATTTTTACTTCTAGACATTAACTTACTCTTTTTTGTACCGTTTTAATTTGTTTGAGTGAGGAGAGATAAAACAGGCTTTCTTAAGGATAATTATCATAATGGGATTTTTGTTAATAGACTTATTATTTAATGTATAGGTAGTTCAGTAAATAAGCTGGATTTCGCTCCTTTATCTTGGTATACTATTCAATATGATATTATGCTTGGCTGCAATATTACTAAAATACACGAAGTATTAATGTTAGTAAATGAACCATTAAAACATATTTGAAATGAAACATGAAACCAGAAGAATGTTTATGGTAATCCATGTATGTACTTTTAGCAATTTTCATTGCACTCGTGTTACACGTAAAATGTAAGTAAAACGTCACTTTCTTCTCTCTACTCTATCCTCACCTTATATAAATCCTGCATACCCAACCACGTTAAAAAAATTGTAAAGCATCCGGTCTTGCATTCCCTGCCATGTTGAAAAAAGTGAAGATGAGAGTCCATTTAGTGCACATACCTGTGCATATGGAATAGAGTGAGATGCAACGTGCAGCAGTGCAGCTGCTTTTGATACACATGACGTCTATTTAAACAACTCATCTCACTCTTGTCAACAAAACCCAAGAAATTAGTTAACATTTACAAGGAAAACTTTGCCATTCTTCATATTCACTAGTTTTCTTAGTTTGTTGAGTAGGGAAACTGAGAGAAATCAGTTAACTTATTGACT
>JAHZMV010006921.1:0-15797 GCA_027743765.1 Coecobrya sp. COE2
CCTCATACATCAATTTTAAGAAAGTATTTTAGCAACCAGACAGGTGTACCTACAAAAATACTCTGTATTTCCCTGTTAAATAAATTTACATAAATGCATATAATCCATTTAACGTCTTTTCCTAGCGTAGACAGTCTTTAGGTAACTCACTATTTGCTACGCGACTGTGCGTCTGAAAGGACACTTGGTTTTCACTTGAAAGCGACGACGGTGTGACGCTGTGACGTGTGGATGGATTGTCTATCGAAGCAAGTACTGTGATACTGATAGCAAGTAGCCTTTTGCTGCTTTTTTTATCAGTGGACTTGAGTAGCAAAAAATTTCATAACTTGGTTCCTGCTGCTTGCGTCAAATGAGGGGTAGTTTTAGCGATTCAAGTCGTTTTTGAAAAGAAGGATTTTCTATTTAATCTTCCATCTTTACCCATTTAATTTTAATGGCCGTATCATCATCATTCACAGAAACGTAAATTTGCAATATTTCTACTAAATATATTTAGTACTCAATACATAAAGAATATATGTAAATGTCGGTACGAAATAAAAACAAAAATAATGTTATCTACTACTGAAAGATGAGACTAAATAAAATGGTGTACTTTCGCATGGTAGAGTCGTTCAGGCCTGCAGTTTCCTAACCATGTCGACGAACTTTTATTTTCATACATTAACGACCTACACGTGGGACACATTTGTATTGATTACTTTTATAAATGAAGCTAGATTATGTTGGCATGGGGCAACGGGAGACTATTGTAACAGAGTGTGATTTTTTGTCGAGGTGAAAAACATCGAAAATATTCAATCAGGAAAGCAACCAGATCATTTTTGAACATAGTGACAGATGTGACCTGTTGACTTAACAATTTAATCCACAATTACATAATTTGTTGTAAATTGCGATTAGGTAAGTTTGTGGGTATATATAAGTTGCTCTATGGATTCTTTAATTTGTTCGTGTAAAGACGTCCGTTCTACACAGCCTATTTATCGAAGTGGCAAAATGCGACTCTCCTAACATAACTTGTCTGTCGCAACAATTGCTGGAGACGATGACGTAGATACTGTTGAATATAATTAACTGCTGAATTTTAAGGTCACAAACTTGTATGTGACTTTTATGTGATGATCGTTAATTTTGGTTTGGGTCTTCACTTTGCCTGCCTTCAATCAAAGCAATGTTGTGGTTTTATGTCAAATATCACATTCTCACAAAAGCATGTATGAGAGTCAGAATTGTATTTACTTGTGACGCTAGTCTGATATTTTATTATTGTTAGCCTTATTACATTAGAATGTATTAGATACGCTGTCACTGTTTCTAGGAATTAAATATTTGCTGAACTCAATTAGGATTTTTATCTTTGTTTAATTTTCCGTTATTTCACTTCATGAAGAGGTCGTGAAATCTCTGTCTTGTTTCACGACATATGAGACATCCAGTAATAATTTAGGCACTAGTGTAGTATTTGCGTTCATTGGTTCTCAGTTTTGTTACTATGGCTTTGTTTTTTATACAAAGCTCGTCTAACGTTGTCTGCTTTGTACATACGCTGCTGACGTAATATATTTTCTGCGTATCACAAATCACAATCACGTATTCTATTAATCATTACCTGTATGATTGGAGTTGTCACGCCTTTCTCCAGACTCCAGATTGACAATTGCTTTTGTACTACCTTAACACAAGTGTTGCTGCAATTTATATGTTACCTGCAATTAAAATTCTAAAAAGTACCTATTTGGGAAAAGTTGCAACTTAATATACTTTCATAATTAATTTTTGAATGAATCGATCGAGGAATGAATGGAATGCTTGTATATTTTGCAAAACACAACATAAAATTCCTCTATGCTTTTTCTTCTTGCCTATGCCCACACTGATCATCAAATCAAATACTCGATAAAAGTGAAATGAAGGAAATGACGAATTCCAGGATTCTCTAAATTCTAACATTTATCCATTAATTAGCTTTCTCTCACGTTTCTATAGCATATTTACAAGCCTACATACACGTGAGTCTCTTTCCCTATTTGTTAGAATCCTAGTACATACAAAATATAATTAACTACTCATGCCAACATGAAAGTAAAGAAGTTAAGAATAAAATATAGGTAAGTAATCAGGTTTAAATTCCTCATTATCAACATAATAATAATACCATTACTACTGAATAGCACGAAGTTATCACTGCTAATCTCAGTCTGATCTACCTTTACAATGTATATAAAGGCTGTATCCATCTAATAACAAAGCTATTTTAAACGCTGTAGCTCATAAATTATATTTTATTCATTTTGGTTTGAGGGAAAATAGATTACAATGCATATATGCACAATGGATTGCACTACTATGCAATAGAATTTTATTCACATTCTCTAATTCTTCTTATGAGTAGCAAAGTAACGATCTTTTTTTGTAGAAAGAAAGTCACTTTAAAAAACGCTTCGCAAACACATTAGTATAATTACATTTTTTACTCATTTTCATTATTGCTGTTATTATTATCATTCTTATTACCACCACCACTGTTATTATGGGTGATAATGATAACTCTGTTTACGAGCTCTTTACTTTGTACTTGTATCCGTCCCAAGTTTGGAGAACACGAAGCACGACCACCGCTTGTTATTTCTCATTCAATGAAAGTGTTTTAATCTCAACTAAACTTTTTGAGGACGAACTTTCAATGTAATGGCTTCAAGTGCATCTCTCTCGCTGATTTCCTTCTCACCCAACCTATATGAATGAATTATGTGCATTTTGGGTACGCAAAAGAAAAAAAATATCGGCGCATGTATTAAGCACGATGATGAGTGTAACAATGAATTTAATGATGTTACAGTTGATGATATATGTGCAGCAGGTACGATCGTGTACAATTATTTATGCCATGATGGCATTGCCATCGTTACAAAAATGTAATAGTTCATTTTGAGACTTGCATTCGTTTTATAACATTATTTTTAATATTCTTATCATTATTAGATATTATGCTCATAAGAAATGAAATTAAACTAAATTAATTATTTTGAATTCCTCACTTTATTTTGTCAATCTTCACTTTTCAAACCGAATGTGAAAATGTATGAAGACGAAGAGTGAGGCGTTGGTACCATGTTTTTTCTATTAATACAACAATGGTATATGTACATATGAGATACTGTGTTTTATTGTTAAAACGAGATCCCTGCAGAGTCTACAAAAATACCACATTCAAAAAAGTAGCAAGCAAAGATTTTTAGGAAAACCGTAATATTAGCCTAAATCAATGGCAAGTATAGTTGATCCTTTAGTAGTAATCTTTGGAAATAGATTCATAACTCACTATTATTGAAATAGCTGTATATTGTTGTAAAGAAATGCTTGAATTTGTAAAAATGCATCTCAATGCCAGAACGACTTTTAAGGAAACGCAGCTTTTTTTAGATTCTCAACTCATTACCATACAATTAAATGCAATTATTGCATTTGATTCCGTTACATTTTATACATGTACGCTTTTTACGGCTTTTGCATAATAAATTTGTATTTATGGTTTGTACGTGGATACAATTACATTAAACAATTAATGTTACGCCAGTTGGTTTTATAAAGTTATAATTTACTAGTTCATCTTAAGGCGTATTATTTATTTTGAAAAAAACCTAAGATATCAAATTAAACAATTTCTTAATTTACATATTGTATCCTAATATTTATTCAAAAGTTTCAAACATTCATTAATTGTAGGTTCCATTTCCTTCCTAAACCTGAATAGAGTGCTACTCCACGTCTGTCTTTCAGTCACGAAATCAAACCGCTTGGAATTTTTGATCACCAGAATATATCTACCAGCACTTGCCGACGGGGATGGTGAAAAACCGCCCAGGGTGCTACTACTGTTTGATATATCATCTCATTCGTTACGTTTGCCTTTCTATATTTCAGTTCGGTTCATTATGAATTATATAATAGTTGCCTCTCATGCGCTAACAATTCAAAAAGGTAATTCATCTTTGAACTTGATTGCCGTGAAGCCATTAGTAATGATGTTATAGGTACATAGACTGTTTACTACTACCATGTTAATGATGCATACCTGCAGTTATAGATATGCTAATGCGGTACAAAGCGGTACATTAATTATTTACAGCTCTATACACACATACCTCACACATTGTACGCAATACGCATCTCAGCAAAAAATCAATGACTTGTCTTGTATTTGTAACAACGCCACCACCGTGACAGAATGCATTCATCAGAGTTATTACAAATTATGCTTCTGTTTTGTAACAATCAAACCAAAATCATATTTAACAATGTTTTCAAAAATATGAATATGTTAACGGAAGGGAAAGCGTTTGTCTCTCAATATGTACAAAATATAAAAACTATATTACTTACATATATGGGCTTCCTGTCCAAACCACGTGTATAGTTTGACGTAAAGGAAGAGATCTCTATTTAAAAATTGCAAACTAGTTAACTTTAATGTTGGCCATCATGCATTTTGTTATGCTGTAAATAATCCCATGCTTATGAATCTCATCAATTTTTTTCGCTTTAAACTTTATGAGAAACAATTATGTTTATTTTTTTAAATTGCAATTTTTTCTTACATTTTGGACTGCACATTATGTGTTTATTGGCAGTTTCACAAAATGCATCGTAATACATATTTATGGTTAAGCACACAACATTAGCAATTATTATTATTATTATCTGCAAACATGTTTTCTATCCAGGTGACAGGTGAAAACTTACAAAATGTTACCTTGGCTAAACAACCTATCATTAATTATTATTTTACTAATCATTAAATGCAGTCATCATAATAAATAGGCATTTATGTAATAAATTAATAAAACCTCTAGGCTAATTATAATTCATATAAAAAATTAAAATGAATTTATGAGTTCTGCGACTAGTGAACTTACTTAAAATACTAAACGATAATAATATTGCAGGTGTTTTCAACAAAACACTTTGTTGAAATATTACTATAGAAATAATTCCACACGCATTTATTTGTCATTTGCAAAAGGGATCTTTATCGTTTTGAATAATTCCTATAGGCAAAATTAAAATAAACGCACTATTATAGTTTATTCATTCATTCAGCTTTTATGTAATCCGCTGGTGTAAGCCATTCTATTAATATTTGTCGCTTAGCTAAAGGTTATACAAGCAAGCTTTTTTCCATTAAGTATGATGAAACACACTTTTTTGACATTTTGAACTGTAAACTAGCTCTGCAAAGAGACAAAGCTTTCATTTTTCATCTTTTTCTCATTGTTTTCAGAAGGAGAACGTAATTTGCCATTTCCGTTTTGCAAGAAGCAGCAGCGTCAGCAAAGGATTTTCTTTGTCGTCGCCTTTGAGGCCTGAGGTTGTTGCAGCGTCGTTGTTGCGTTCCTGCACGAAATCTTTACTGAACTTGTGGTGACGTTGGTGGCGGCACAGTTGCGTGCAAGTAACCATAGTAAAAAGTGAAAGATTGCATATATACAAAATGGTAATAATAATAATGATGATGAATGATGATGCATCGTAAAGTTTAGAAGAAAAGGAATAGTTTTTGTATGATTATTTCTAGATGTTGAGTTTAGCACAATGGCACTATTATTATTGGTAAGTGAAATACAAGTGAAATTTCCAAAGGACAGAGTAAATACGCAAGAGATCTTGAAACATTCCATTGTTCTGTTTTGCCTAGTATTGTTATTATTATGCAACAATTAGAACCAGTCCTTCGGAACGCGTTAGTAAAAATCTAAAAGTGTGTCTGCAGGTTTGTTTGTGTCAGTTTAAATTGTGCTATATAAGTTTGTAACGATAATAATGTTAGCGGGAACAATGCAAATTGTGCTGTTGAATTTGATCAGTTTCATGTGGAAATTATATAACAAATTGTAATGAAATGTCCTTAAACGTCGCATGTAGTTTAAGGAAGTAAAGTTTGTTTTAAAAGGATACCTGCTACGCGTCTGGCTTGGTTGCCATTGGTGTTTGTTGGTCCTGTGCGTTTTAAACAAAGCCCTTATCATCATGCAGTTCATTAATTTAACGATTCCGGAAGGAAGGAGGACAGTCTAAAACCACAACCGTGAGACATGTCTGCGATGAATGTTTAAAGAAATAAGAGTAGTATAAGTGGGAGGTTGAAAGTGGAACACAAGATTGCGAAAGCTAGTGTAACTTTAATATTTTGACGATGATGGGTGAAAAATGGTGCTACAGATAGTACTACCGGAACCCAACAACGATGTTAACCGTCATCATAACAGTAATAACAACAGGGTTTCCAGCAGTCGTGGGGACACTAGGATATACGATATTAACCCAAGTGTTGCTGGAGCAGCAATACTAGATCCCAGGTCTAAACCTTGGTATCGTGGCGCTGTCCCACCTCCAGGAGCAATAACGGCAGCTGCCGCTGCCACCGCCACAGGAGAACCCTCATTTAATTCTCTGTGTGAAAGCAGACTCGGAGAAGACTCACTTTTTAGTTATGGATACGGTTCGTCCTCTTTGCCCTTTTGTTTTTTTCTCTTTTTTCATGGAAGGTGTGCTAAATTGGATATAATATGTCGGTGGGAAGCAGTTTGCTCTAATTTCGTGTGTGTGTGTGGTCACGTTGTACAGGTGTTCATCCACGGGAAGACACAACAGACGCCTCCGATGAGGTTCTTACCCGTATACGATCCGGGGTCATTCGAGACTCCGAGGTGAAACACTCACCTGGACTTTTTCAATACTCTGAAATGCCATCTCTGCCCAGAAGCACACCTCCTCGTGCCTTTGGGAATATTACTACGGAGGAGGACAAAAATTCAGTATTCAAGTGAGAGACCATTCCATTACATTCATTTTTAAATACTATTCATGGAACTCTCTATATTCTCTCAAAAAGTCTTATTGATTTATATATCAACAAAGTAGTACTAGACAGATCCATCCATATAATATGAACTTATAATAATTATATGGAAGTTTTCGCTGATACCAATCTGTTTATTTATTTTTTCAGGGGCTACCTTACAGCCATCCTTTCATGTATATATGCCATATTTATTCTCATGCTGGGAGTGGTAGTGTACATTGCGGATCTTATATCGAGAACGGCGACGCTTGCTGAGGTAAAATAAAACAACTTGTTCTACATTTTCCCCCATATTTTTTCTACGGGTTTTTATGCTTTGGATCATGATGATCATGCGGCATGGAAGAGTTGCTTCATCATTTTTGTGCTGAAATGAGAATTGATGTAAAATGCAGCACGTCGTTTCAACACCAATTTTACCAAAACCAGACAGACAGCACACCACACACAGTGAATACTGACATTGATATACCTTCAAAAAACCAGCCTCCGCTTCAGAATAACTTTCACAGTAGAAAAACCACGGAGCATGTTGTGCCTTAAAAAACTCTCAAGTGAACAAAATCAATCAACTAATTGCTTTTACCTGGACAGTCTAAAAAGTCTTTTGCAGTCTTGTGTTTTTTTCAATATGACATTTCGGGAAATGAGAACGATAGAGATGTGTTGGCGTTGTATGTTGTGTCCCATAGTAGTAGAGAAACATATTATTTAAACTGGTACCTATATAGTAGAAAAGACAACTGTACAATTAAAATTGTCATTTTATGAAATGCATGCAAACAATTTATAGGGCCAAATACAAAAAAGGTGAATGTCTTGTTGGGATTGTGTGTGTGGAGTCTGAAGGGAAAATCAGAATTTATTTTACATACTCGCATCTCTCGCAGGCATCATGTTGAGCATGAAAGGATTTGATTTTTTATTCTGCTCTTCCAATATTTATTTCCTCGATGTATTATCTCTTTTTTCCATAGGTGTTCAGCGTCTACCTGGTGAGTCTCGGTTTGATATGGTTAATATTCCTGTACTGTGACATTCGGCAGAATCAAGGCGGAAGTGTGATCAGACTAGAGCACCATCATCATGCACGAGGCAGCACCGTCAGTAACAATACATCCAGTGAGAGCAGTAGAAGTAGTCGGCACAACAATAGCAGCAGCCGCCATCATCACCGTCATCACGAGCAACAACTCCACCACAATCACCAAAATCTCAAATTTTGGAAGGAAGACAATAATGGTGTTGTTGTTGGTGGAGGTGGCAAATGTCATAGGAAAGATTTCCACCGGGGGAAACAGACTCAAAGATCCGACAGTGTGAAATTGGACGATGGCATTTCCCATCTCTCTGTTTCAGTCACGCCGAGCAATGAGCCTTGCCGAATATATAGCTCAGACAGCTACACATTTTGTCGGAGTCGCCATTCCGGCAGCTTCTATTTGAAAATCGGAGCAGCAGGTAGACAACAATACTTACACACCCAATACTCTTACTACCATTACATATTAGCCAACATCGAATGCATAAATAAAGCTGGCGGAAGGGAGAATAATATCACATAAATATTTTACTTTCACTGCACACATACGTAACACCTCAAACAAAACCGGAATCTATGTTACGACGGCAGCAGAAGGTGATGGTGGAGAACAGGAAGAAGAAGAGCATGTGTTCTTTTGTAAAAGCGAAAATTGGATAAGGAAATTCCTCGTATTTTGCAGAAATATACGTTTCAAATTGTAGGAACACACAGGTGGTATGATAGGATGTAGTTTTGTTTTCCTGATGCCGCAACGGCACAAAGAGCTAAATCCTCCCAAGAGTCACTTTCCCACTTTCATGATCTTCATGACGATAATCATGATCATCTTCAGGAGCAGCAGTAGGCAAAACTTTTTTCTTATTCCTCTCCTTCTCCTCCTCTGCAATACATCTTTTCCCTACACTAGTCACCGGATGGAAATAGCATGTATGCTTCCGTATCGTATATATTATTCTTCTCCTTGCAACTTGCAGCCAAATTCACCGTTTCTACTGCTGCAGCAAATATATTTTATCGAAATTCCATCTCCGTCAATGCTGCTATCATTAACCTACACGTATACGACCATATAATACGCCAGTACTACAACAATCCGTAGGAAAGTCGTTGATAATGCTATCCTTTTAGCTATAAGTTGGGATGCTATTGCCTGCATGTAGTGATATTAACTGCCATTGTCACTGGTGAATGATATCATGGACGAGATATTTTCACATTACATTTGATGAGTATGTTGCCTGTGAAAGTTTATGGGCTTGAACCAAACACCTCTACTATTCCAATTTGATGAACGCATACTGCAGTGCGATATGGCCTTTTTGTCTAGCCTGTGTAGGTACTTAGCTGTGTCGTTTCGTAATAGGTTTATAAACTGCCAATAACCATACTAGGCCATACTTCTAGGAAACGTAACAGGTTGGGATTCTTTGGATTCATGATTTGTTTCATTCCGACCGTCTGTATTTAAGCCTGTTGTGTTCCTGATTCCACATGGTATCCTGAGGATGTTTAGATGATATAAAAAATAGAAAACTCAAGCCATCATAATGCCCGAGCTTAGCCCACTTAGCTTATGGCATGATTATTTTGCTTGAGTGTAAATTGATTTATAATTATGCATACATATATTTTTAATTTAATTTTTTTTATATCCCCACAGGATTTTGTTTCGGCCATCTCATTCACTCGGGACTTTTACTTTGTCGCCAAATCATATTTTTTACGACAGACGATGAAAAAGTTTTTAATAGATGTGCCAACGTTGCTAATCTTATTTTGGACATTTTGTTCCCTATTTACTCGTTCCTCCTCCTTTTTGTCATCTTTAAGTATTCCAATGTAAGTTTGTTGTAACTTCCTCCCTTATATAATATGCATTTACGTGCTCTAATTTTAAATGTTTGTACATGCGGTTATGGTATTGATAACTTGACACGCTATTTATCTCTAAATAGCCTGTAACACAACTAGTAATTGTTTTTGCTATTAACCTTGTTAAACTTTGCTAACGTAGGCCTTAAGTCATTTGAATTAGCAGAGAGGCTGACTGAACACTGAAGAATATACTTGTATTTTTTTATATTAAAGGTGATAATAAACCGTCACCAGGAAATATCCCGTTTTGCCCTGATGCACTGCATCTCATCTAGCCTGTGCTTTTGGTTCTGGAGTATTCTTCGGGAGACGGCAGACTCGTTGTACCACAAGATGACGGAGCACAGTCGACGTACTGAACTGCACAACTCTACCCATCCACTTGCACATCATCACTTTCCAGAGAGTCTTGACTCAATTACACCTTTAGCGTACACTAATCGAATGATTGAAGAAGGTAATTTGTCACTATGGAGATGATGAGAATGCTTGACTCATCATCAACATCTTACCAGTAACGTAGTCATAATTAAACTAGTAATCTACGACTAACAGTGTTATCTGTGCTTGCTTTAATTACAAAATGAGGATTCCCTTGCCAGATATACATAATATGTAATGTAATGAAAGCGTGTGTATGCATTAAAGAAGAAGCTATGTATATACCACGACGATAGGTCACATCACTCTATATTTTCTCTTGTTAGTGGGAAATAAATAGAAAGAAGGAAGAGTATTTATAGAGAGCCCTCATCTTTTGATAAAATACACACGACGAAATCATCATCATCAACTTTTCCCTTTTCCAGTCCTTTCAAGTGGATATATAAGCCCCACTCTGCCTACTTTCTGTGTAGTGCTACGACTTTCACAAAATATTTTATTATTATTACCTAGATTTTTGCATGATGGGAAATGAGAGCGAAGGTTCTTATTTAATTTTACTCTCAGCTCTTGTTTGTGTGATCATAGTGTGTGTGCCATCACCACCACACCAAATATTCATTCAGCCAGGTATGCATGTATATCCTACGCTTCACTTGCTTGCCAGCTCTTCGAATTTCTGGTTGGAATTTAATTTCTGTCAATTTGTCCGCCTCTTCCATCATCATCGTCATCTTTCTATCCAAATAAGATATATAAAAAATTGAGCGAGTATGTCGTGCCTACAAATGCAGCTTGCATAAGCTAAGCATAAGCTGCTTGCAATCAACTACATACATTCATTGAACTGACACTGTGAACATTTTTTATATACCTACGTTTCCGTGCTAACATTATTACCTTATGTGCCTAGATGTACATTTTCCAAATTTTCCATTTCGTCAATTCTGTACGGTAATCCCACAAAATGAAAATGAATTATTTTGCTGGAGGCAACAAGCAGGAGGAATAAACCTGAATACAAGTTCCAGAGAAAGAGATAGCGAGAGACACAATTTTCTCTGCTTCTCATCCTCACATATCTCATGCATCTCTTTTCCTTTTCTTTCTGACCAACCATTTTGTGTAACTGCATGTACGACAACAACACATGCAACATGAAAATGCATACTATTTATAGCCTGGATGTACTTTCACTTTGCATTCAAATGTGAACATTGCATATTATGTTGTTTGGATTTGTTGAGCATACTATATCATTTCTCTTTTTCATGGATGTACAATGTAAGATAACATTGCTAATATTTTATTTTCTTGTTTTCCCTTTCAGAGTCGCACCAGAACGCCTTTGCATTTCTAAATGCCACCTCTGCAATCACATCATTTTACGACCCCTGTGTCGAATTCTCTACCATTTCAGAACTTGTTCTGAAAATGTCCCCGTATTTATATCCATTTAGTATTGAATATTCTATACTTGTTGGTAAGTCGCCATAGCTGACTACATGTATTTATATTTTATCTTTTATGTTGTCTTGATAGTGATGAGGATACAAGTTGTACAACAAATATAAAAATTGAGTGCGTAGAATTGAGTTGGAGTAAGCAGACTTGGAAATTTCTTATAGGAAAGAGGCTAATCTCTTTTTTCCCTCCCAAAAACAGGATTCTCGTTCATTACGTCTCTACTTTTCCTCTTTCAACCTTATCCAAAGCTTTTTCTTTTAAAAGGATGTTCTCTCGTAAAGTTTTTTTTTCGTTTCAACGCCGTTCAGTAACGGCAATAAAAATAAAATAAACTGTGGACACTGTTCTCTCCCATAACGTTCCCACCTACATATTATATTGTCTTTTTGTTTGTCTGTGTGGATGTCGAATCTCGGCTTATTCCCAAGTTTCCCCGATCCTAGCCAGGGGGCAATAAAAAAGGACAGGACAGGGGGATGTATTATATAAGTACTGTATTTACGTATTTACGCTAGATGCAAGAAATAAGTGTTGGGAGACCACAGAAAGAGAAAGCGTACATCGGAGATGATGAAAAAGTAGAGTATATTTGGAACTGGGACTAATTGCCTGTTTGCTTTCTCCATGCTGCTGTTTCTGCTCGTTAGCGTTAGCCGTAGTTTGGGATTTTAGCTTCTTTCATTTTTGTTGCTATAAATCTTTTTTTTCTGTTTGTTTGTTTGCTCGCTGTTTGCCTCCTCTTCAGTCGGAGTTCTGTTCATAATGTGGCAAAATATTGGAAAGGGGAAACGCGTTGGTCATCATAATGGTGGCTCACGTTGCTTTCACCATCCTCATCACAACTCGCCAGCGGCAAGCTTTACAAACCATTTGGTGATCCACGCTGATTGCCACTCAGCTAATAAAGGGCTCTTTGCTGGACTATTGGTTCTCGTGGGAACCGTCGTCAGCGTCATCATTTTCTATATAGCGCTGGATGACTCGAGCAGTGGCTTTGCTGCCCAGTGGGTTAACCTCACCTCACAAATGGGCCTCCTGATCCTCATGATTATCACTGTGCTTTGCGCCTACCGTCAAATCACAAAGTTGGATGTGAACATGAACCCAGTGTCACTTCTTGATGATCTTTTGCTCTTCCTCTGCCTGCCCTCCTTTTTCCTCTACACAATTTTTACCGTCGTTCCTGCTCGTAAGTCAAGAGATATTTTAGAAATTATTTATGACATTATCGTAAAGGTTTTTTAAAGTAATAAGTTCTGATTTCAGTAGCCCATCAGGATTACTATGCAATAGTGGTGTGTACACTTCAGGTACTTAAAAATAGTCGTAATGATCATAATAAACACTGTCATCATCAAAATGCTTACTTGTCCTTTCCCATTTCATTTCCGGTGGCTAAACCCAAAGTGCTAGGCTAAGCTCAAAACCTTAATTAAAGTCTAATACTAGTTTTCTTTGTGTTTCTCTCCTTGTCTGAAAAAGCTGGGGAATAGTGAGACGGTTACAATTGAATGGATTCGGTTTCCTGCATCGTATTGTAGTTGCCGTAGGCAATCGTCATGGCAACTACCAGTGTTACTGGTGCAGTGGTAGTGCGAATAATACAACATTAGCAAAATAACAAGAATCGAATTACCAGATTTTTATGTTTTCTTGAAACGTTGTAGTACAAATAATAATAATAACAATGCATACCTCTAATTTACTTTATTTTAGCAAAATATAATACCTAGTTATTATTATGTTGTATGTTTCTACTATGTATTGTTAAGAAAGATAGGATCGGAAGTTACCTAGATAATATTTTCAACAGCAGGACGACAAAATGCTGGTGAAAGCGGAAATATTTTTTTAAACGATGTGAAGCTGGTATATTTGTTAGTGTACGCCAACAGACTGGCTCAGTTTACCTTTCCACTCCGCTTGAACGGAACTATGTTACAATGCAATCCTTGTTCATTAACTTGTTTCTTGTCTAGCTGATGATAACTGTAGTAAAGTTAACTAAATTTATCATTATATTTTCTAAAGTATTTTTACTTATAATAGTAGATTTTATATCCTAACGAAAATATACCATGAACGTGTATGTATACTGCCTGTAAGTTGCTACGGCAAGAATTATGTATTGGTGTCATTCTGTCAATTGAACCATCTATTTTCACTAGGAACCATGTCTTTAGTACTAACACTGTATGTGTTTAATTTATATGATTTTTAAAATAAAAAGTGCATAACGACTTTTTTGCAATTTTACACTTATTTGTCTTATGTGACTTTTTAAACCTTTATTTTTCTGGCTACATGGATCTTACCCTGGATGAGGATAATAAGAAATGACAATCTGCGTAAACTTTCTACATCTTAAAGATTAAATGATATGTTGACCTTTAATATTTGGCGTTTTTCTTTCTCTAGGACATAAAAATATAATATAAATTACGATATCCTTGCTTCGTCTAGGTTTCTTACTTTACTTTCCCTTGTAGGTAAACACAAATGGCATCAATGGGCTTAATTTTTGTAAACAAATTAATTGCAAATCGAACTGGGACGGGTCCTTACAGTTGAATATTTGTAAGATGGATAGCCAAGTTGGAGTCACTATTTCTTGGCACGAATGAAAATGAATTGCTTAGGATGCCCCAATCATACTCCAACCAGGTCTATCATGCCCACCTAGTGGCGTTAACATATATTTATCTTGCCAGTATAATATTCAATATACTGATGCACTAATTAATATTAATTAATGGTAAAAATATGTAGGCTTAAACAAAGGTTTAAACATATTTTTATTAGCATTGCCTCATATAAACCTAAAATAAAAAACAACAAGTAAATATAAAACCCACTAACCTGTTCATAATTGTTTTCAAATTTTACTGTGATAATAAATTCATCCTCGTCACATTGGTCCGTATGTAACTATGTGTGTAGTTATTTTCTTATATCCTGTGGTGTTCCAATCATAATTACATATTCTCCATAAAATATTTCTTTTATTCCGCTGGCAACCGCCGCCATTGTATCCGGACTCGCATCCTGCATCCACCTATGTGGTCTTTGGTCTCACGATTTTGAAATTGTCTCCCATGTGGAGGTCCGTCAGTAGAAATGATCTTACACTATGCAGGTTTCAACGACAACGAACCCATTTAAAAACACGGCTCGTACATCGAGGAGACCCGAAATATGCAAGAATTGTTGACGGACTCCATCGTATTGGAAATAGGCGAGTGATGACCACGGCACAAGGATGTTCAACCGTTACAGTATGGACATTGCGCCACAATCGTCATATCGTCAAAAATATTTCTAAAGAAAAAGTAAGGAATATTATATGGAATAAAAGATACAGTTAACCATAGGGACAAGTACAAAATATGTAAGTTCTGTTGTTGAATTTGCAATTGTAAAGCATTCATACAAGCCATACCAACGGACGTCAAAGACTTCTCCGTCATCCCGTTTGTTTGCACATTACATGCTCTCCTTATTCTTTGCTGTTATATGACAAAACCAAAAATGATCTTCCCATCCCCGCATTTTAAGCGATGACTACGCCTAAAATTATATTCAGGTATTCAAAAGCATTAAGAATGGATACAGTTCAGCAGTTCTCTTCCCACCAGACAATAAAAAGAAACTTCCATTCGGTACGTTGTACTTTGTTGATAACGTCAATTTCACATAACTATATTCATGTTTTCTAAGGACTTTCTCTCGGTCCGAGAGGTATCTTTTATATTTTTATCCATTGCTTTTTTAACCCCACTCCCACGTATCCTTTCTCTGAAAAGCTTCAACTTACATTTAAGAACTCTCTTGAGGCTATTACGGTAAGAAATGGACAAGACTATCGGATATCTTTTAGCATTTAAATCATCATGAATCACTTATCTCATGTCCACGTATACATCACATAACCATGGATGCTAAAACATAATATGATACTATGTAAGTATTATAGCATCTATATTTACATAATAGATACTTGAAAAGTCTTAAAAGAAAAATGGGGCAACGATTATCGACATATCGCGGTTGAAGATGCAACTTCAGAAATGTGCACAGGATGTGCATCTCAACTTCAGAAACGTGCAAAGTTTGTGCATCTCAACTTCAGAAACGTGCAATGGTTGTGCATCTCAACTT
>JAHZMV010006922.1:0-10974 GCA_027743765.1 Coecobrya sp. COE2
GCTATCATTATTGTTCCCATTGGTCGCCGTAGATGCACCATGTGGCATACCACGCTTACTAGGATCGCTTGGCGGCATGCCACGATGTCTGTTCATGTCCATGTACGGCATTTTTTGATTGGATGATGAACTACTTCCACTAGATCTGTCCATGTCCTGTTGTCCCAAATATGGCATGTTATGATGAGGAGCCTCACGGGAATCACCACCGGCGGACTGAGAGGAAGAGCTGTGGGGTGGTGGCATTCCAGATGCACTGGAGTGATGTCTGCCATCTAAAATTCACAAATCACAATAAACAAGTGTTAGATCCCAATAAATACATCCACATTTCATGTCAATCATTCGATTGAACTCTTCAGCAATGCTGAATCAGCATCGTTCATTTCATCTTCCTTGTTCAATGGATCCAAAATGATAAGAATAAATGCATTCCATTCATATTCTATAGCTGTTGTAGTTAGCAATGTTCATGCAGAGGGCATGCACTAAACTAAGCGAAAACATGCTTCAGAAGGGTCAATTACACTTACGCTTCACCATGCTTCAAGTGAGCACATCACCATAAAGGACTTTTCTTCACCGACAAGGGATTTAGTATTAGAATTTTATATATTACCACCGTACAAAGAATATCTAGATTAATTATAAATGCATTGCATAAAAGAAGAAATGTGCAAACATTCATAAATAATAAATACCTATAGCTACATTCTGAATAAGAAATGCATAACCGAAAATGTCTGGTGACATGACGCCTTACCTACTAATTTGTCATGAGTTCTTGCATGATTCTGTGAATGATGAACGTTGCCGGATGAAGGTCCTTCTCGCTTAGATAGACCGTATTCTGGACGTGCCTGCTGGTTAATAGAAAAAAGTTAAGAAAGATTATAGTTCATGTTTGTACTTTTCTGTCAAGTCTGATATTTCGATTAAGTATTTACCTCGTAAGGTTTCTTTAAATGTGACTGCGAGGAATGGAACATTGGCTGACTGGGATTCTTCACAGCTCCTGGTGCTTGGTTAGGCGGCATTTTGGGCGCTCCTGACGGTGGCATATGTGGAGGCTTGGACGGATGAGTTTGCATATTTTTCATTGAAGACGACGTCGACGAGGATGAATACGGATGAGAGGATGACGAGGACGAAGAACCTGACGGAGGCGGCTTGGAATGTATGCCATGGCCGTGATGTGACTGGCTACTTCCTGATGACGGCATTCCTGGTCGGCTCCCATGTGGATACTGTCCATGAGCATGCTGGCCGTGACCATGCGGCGGATATGGATTTTTCCCGTGAGGTGGATGATGTGGATGATGGGGATCCTTCATACTGCCCGGAGGCATGCCAGGATGTGGTGGTTTGCCAGACGGGGGATGACCATGAGATGATGGGTGAGACGACAAATGTTTATTTGCGCTACTACCAGGTGCGCCAGGTGGATAGGGCATCTTCATTCCAGGATGGTGGGGATGCGGCATCCCATGTGGCTTTGGTTTTCCAGGAACAGGTTGAGAGTTGCTTGGTTTCAGACTTGCCTGTCTTTTCGGAGACGGAGTCCTCGACCGTGATTGATGATGTTGGCCAGGACTGGAGTCGAAACCATGGTACGGCATATTCGTCAAAGACAGCGCCGATGACGATGCTGCATTATTAAACAAATCAGTTCCAATTTCATATAAGCTTTTGTAATGCCGGTTTAGGGCGATTACAAAAACAAGAGAAGGAAACGCTTACTACTAATTTTACCTCTGATTTGGCATCAATCTGCGGCTGATGATCCCGGTGAAGGCAGTAGTGGGCCACTTTAATTACATGTTCTAACTTTCTCGGCTGCTCCTCCACCTTTGCAGCCAGGAATATGGAAGCAGCAGAAATAGCATTCCGATGAAAATGCGTGAACGAATGGAACATGTAGAACCTGTGCATATACACTATCGCCGTGTTGATGCATAGTTGGTTTCTGAAATTAAGAAAAAAATACAACAAAAATTATGACCGTTATAGCAACTAACAAAACTTTAGTACACCATTTTTGTTGAATGCCTTCATATTACAAGTACAAATGGTAGAACCGGCCAGGCGTCAATACCATTTACCACCGTGCACACAATTATAAATGCTCGTAAGTCTAATTACACTTGGAGGCGTTGCCCAATATCCTGGATGAAATTGGCGGATTGCTGCCGATAGGTGAGCTCCTTATCAGGATCAATACCGCTACGTCGACTAGGGGTGTTCTCTAGCCTTTCCTTTGGGAAGTACCATCTATCAGGATCGGACCGATTGAGTGGAGTGTCACTGCCGCCGCTACTTCCATCATCGGCTAGGACGGAAGGGATAACTGCCGATGAAGACGTTTGCGACGACATCACAACTCCTTCAAAGTCACACCTCAACTACCCTAAAACAATAATTTAAAATAAATAAATTAGCACAACACACATTCAACTTTAATTAAACAAAGAATTAAAATCCCTTCTTTCACTTTCCAGAGTTCCTCTAATAACTAACTGGACTATAATTGTCATTTTTCATGAATGTATATAAAAAATTACAAATAATAATTTAATTGTTTATCCATTTTGTTTGTACACGGTACACACTGTCACTACACATGTCCTTGAAAATATTTTTCTTAAGAAAAGGAACAATTGAAGTGTAAGAACAATTAAAAACCGCTTTAACTATACAATAAAGATATAAAGAATAGAGAATTCTTTCACATAATCGACCTTTTCCTGGAATTCGCTTTTTAATTAAATGGGTCAATTAAATCAACCGTCAATTAAATTAAATGGGTCACCCAACATCCTATTAATACCCTCCGTTATATTGACAAAGCTAACTACCGGGCTCATATATTACGCATCCCACTAAATATTCGTACATCATTTAAACATCATCCTACCTATAACCTAATAATAACCCTAATCCTAACCGTCAGGAATCCTAACCCTAATTAATTAAATATCCTACTAAATACTTACTTCGTCCAATCTAAACCCACAAAAGTACCTTCGCCACACCACCAAACCAATCAATCCCCCTCCCTACAGTTTTACCCTTCTCCATAAATATCCCAATAATTAACCTAAAAACAATTACTTATTTAACTATACTTACGAATTTTGAAGTTCTTCTCAGCAGTTCCAAGTGCTCATTCTTGCAAATCTTCTCTTCTCTCTTCTCTCCTTCAACAAGATTCTTCAACGGCAACAAAAACTTAACGGAAACTAGCCTCTTTTAATAATAATCACTCTTCTTACTACAAAACTGTTTTACTAAACCAATAACCCAAACACTCCAGCGTTTGAGTCGCCGCACCAGTTAGACATTTCTTCACCCCTCCAAAATGTCTCCACTTTCTCTCCAAAAATTATAATATTTAAACCATCCTTCCTTAACAAATCCACTTTAAAAACCCCCTATTTTCTCAAAAACCACCTCAAAAATCCCCACTTTTTTCCACCAAAATTATTCTTTTCACACCCCCACACCACCACCTACAAACCTCATCTCATCTCAAAAAACAATCCAATTTTAATTACTCCAATCATTAACCTCCTTTAAAAAATATATATTTAATTATCCTCTCCTATTTTATTATACCTCCTCACATGTAGAATATCTCCATATATTATACGCCGCCACGAATCCGGGCTCTAACTTCAGTCCCACATATTATATTATCCATCCATTATTTAACTCAATTTATATAACATCCACATCTACTAATTCTTCTCAATTAACTAACTCTTCTAAAAAAACTACTAAAAAATATATTATAGATTAATTATTTTGGAAAAAATTCGCCTCCTCTCTCCACACAAAAAAATTATTATTCACTTTTACAGGTATAAAATGTCAACCATATAGAGAGAGTATGTGTTGTTGTGTGTATCATCTCATCTTATCATCTTTTTCTACCTATCTACCTTATTATAAGAGGAGCGAGCAGAGTGTGGATTCTCTCTTTCCATTTATTGTTCACCTTAACCCTTTCCCAATTCAAAAATCTATCCTCGCGATGCAAAATATTTTATATATTTTTTTACAATAATATCTTGTATGGCTGTGTTTCACATTCCAAGTTTTATAAGGTGAGGAATGAGTGTGCAATGCGCACAATTTTCTAGTCAATAGAGCCTCCTCGCCGTCATGAGAGTACAGTAGACTGTGGCAAGGTATTCTGTGTGTAAGCTGAGGGGTTGGATAGTAGAAATGTGAGGTAAAAAATGGGGTAAGGTGAGGTATATTTTTGGGGTGATGTTGGGACGGATTGTGTGAATGTTGCCTGATGGTATAAAACTCGTAGTTTTTCTGAGAATGTAGCCTTGGCTAAAAAATATGTATGGTTGGTTTGTATGATGTGAGGTGTGAGGAAAGGGTTAAAAAATGTGGAGAGGAATGAGTGGTGTGGATGTGGATGTTAAAAAAAAGAAAGGGAGACGAGAGGAGGAAGCAACAATGATAAGTGGACGAGAGAGAAGCAGCTGAACAACTCTCTCAAGGTTTTGTGGCTGCTTGGTGGAGAGAGAGAGAGAGTTTGAAAAGTGGGAAATGAAAAGGGCCTAATTTCAAGATAAGCGTGTAGGTGACGCTGGGGTGGTGACGGAAAGATCGTATCAGGAGAAACGCTTTTTATGGTTTTTATGAAAAAAATGGGATGACCGTTTGTTTTGGAAATGAACAAAGACTATGATTAATAATTAATGATGATAGTTAGGTAGATTATATTTTTGGTTTTTTTGGCTTTATTATCTGCAACATAGGTGGTTTTTTTGGAGGTGTACAATTAATGGTTTTTCCTTATAATTCATTTACTCAAACTTTCTCTGGAAACAATTTTTTGCATTTTTCCTTATATTTTTTCAGTCAGTCAGTATTATTTGGATCCCCAGTTCACAGACGGCGAAAATATAAAGTTGGAGATTAACAAGTTTTTTTGAAGCGATGTAGTCTACTAATTCTAGAGTAATTTAATAAATATATATTTTTATGATGATACGTGTATGTGGAGAGGGAAGAGCAAGAGATACTCTTGAGAGAGGGATGTGATAAGGAAGATTATCTGTTAGCGCACATTTCTTTTAACTTCGTTGAAAAAAACACCAATTTCCAAATCACAGAACCCGTATTCACTCACAGATTAACAATTATACCGTTTCAATACCAATTTAATTGGTAGTGATCATCGTGATTTTAAAATAATCACGATGATTATCTAATTTTTGTTAACACCAATCGTTTTATTTTTTCAGATTTAAGGTAGCTTTCATACACGCTACTTGAAAGAAAGTGAAATGAGACGCAGGTAATTTATAGAAAGGACACTTTAAAAGCAGCCTATTTAATTAAATTGGTACTGTCTATAACATTATGTTATGCTACAAATCATTTATGCGCGTTTTATTATAGATAAACAATAAATATTTTCGAATTGGATCATTTTTATTTTATTTTTTATAAATTGATGACGTTTGAAAGTTAGTAACAACAGATCCAAGCAGTAATTGTACTAAAACTTTTTCCTTACCATGTTTAATACTTAAAAATAAATACTTTCAGTCATTGGGCAATTATTATTCTTGTTGTTTTTATATTATTAAAACACTCGCTACGAAATGACTATATAAAATTTTTGTTTCTTTTGCTAAATCAGCCAAGAAATCCAGTTAACTGTTCATATATTATTATTTTTTTGCTATAATTATTATGCATGTGTATATTTTTATATATAAATATTTTTAAAATCTGCTACTACGTTCCGTTAATTAATCACTCTTTCTTTTTACTTTGTTGAGGATATATTAACTATACTACCTATCTGGTTCAGTTTCGATTTGTCATTCGTCGAAGAACAATAATTGATCTCGCGCGTGTCGCAACACGGTACAAAAGAAAAACTTTCGGTTAAACTCTTTAAATCGTAGTAATAAAAATTAATTAGCAGGAGCGCATTTCGTCGTCAGACTCGGCCATCCATCATCACACTATTGGAAAAAAATATTTTATAACTTATTATTTTAGCTTATATGTTGTCTTTCCCCGCAAATTGAAATACTTGTAAATTGCATTACTTGTTAATACAGTGAATAAAAACTTAAAATGTTGGTGGAAGTTGGATGGAGGAGCATAATAATAATAATATACTATATTATATAATACGTGAGATAATGGGATACTGTTCACAAAAAGTTAATACCGGCTACAGTAATTATATACTACTCTCTGGACTTAAAATAAACATTTCTGTATTATAATAATCATGCGTAAAAATAATATTGTAGCGTAATAACAACAATAATAAGATAATCAGTCAGTATTGTGTAAAATATTTAAATATTATTTTCATGTACTAGGGTTAGGGTTGTCTGTATTCGACGTGGACTCTACTGCAGTGACTATGTGTCTCGGTGACGCGTTTACAAACTTTTTTGAGTATTCTAACTGCTGCTGCTCCTTCCACTCTTTCTTCGCTGGTGTTCTTTTCAGTTGTCCGTCCCAGTCCAAATCCACTAGTCCGCCTTTTCTTGCGATTAGCGATTTAACCTGAAAAAGCAAATATTTGATTGCTTTTAAATACTTGTTCGTTTTCAAAAGATTTGTCATTTTAAGTCATGAGTGCTTACCCTGTTTGCAAAGTCAACTGCTGACTCTCCCGGCTTGCAAGTCATTGGGGGTAGGTACCAAACATCACAGACGATTGCCCAAGATGTCATCATCATGTACAGATACTGGAGCATGGAATACATGCTCGAGTCCCAGAATGGGTCGCCAAAACGAGCATCGTACTGCAAACAACAAAATTACCATTAAAATTTTTAAAACTCAACGGCCTTTATCAAATTGAATTAATATTTAAGATTTCGTTCATACCTTAATTGCCACTGGATAAATGACCCCACCAACCTCAAAAGATCCCTTTTTAAACTGCATCACTGCACTATTATTTATGCATGTTCCCTCGGGGAAGATTAAAATTGGCAGTTTGGTCTTATCTTCCACGTGTTCCTTCAGTCTAACCAAGAAAGAGAGAAATTGTCAAGTTTACATGTAAAAACCCCTTGTTTGTAAATAAATGATCTATATAACAACAAATGCAAGTACCTTCTTGCAACAGCCTCACGGTCCTTCATTTCTGATCTCTCAAACCAGATATGGGATGAGGCCCTGGCCAACGCTCGTTGTAAAATACCCAAAAATCCACCATGACGTTGTCCAATCTACAAAAAACCAAGAGGCAAATTAAACTTTTAATTCATTTTTTCCAAGCTATAATAAAACTGCAAACAAAACACAATAAGCAAATAAACAAAAATATCTTAGAAATTAGTTTCGCACAAAAAAAAGTTACTATTAGTTACCATATCATAACAGTTATCAACGGCCAAAACAACAACATCAATCGGAGAGGTGTGGTTGGCAACACAAATCCCACCACCTCCTTCAAACCCACGGACAATGGATCCGGACTCATCGACATTTGCACCTGTTGTAATAGATAAGTAGGAATTGTTGTCTACTATATACGACGCTAATATATTGAGTATGTCAATAGGAAAGGATTAGTAAGATCAGAAAAGATTAATGATTAGTAAAGAAAGTTTAATAAAGCACAGAGTTAAAAAATATTACTAATAACTGTATACAAACCTCCGGGCCGATTTTCAATATCATGATGCGTGATAACGGCGGAAATGGACCAGGAAAATATTTCAAAGGCTTGCAACGACACAAGGTTGTACAAACGACGTCTGACTGCACCATAGCTTTTAGGTATTGAACCAACTAAAGCAGTGGCCATCGTGAGAAACACCACCTTTACAAGACAAAAAACGCACAGAAAACACAAACCATGGTTAGGGTTAATAATAGTTAAAAACATAATATTATGCACAGGTACTAAGGTAGAAAATAGCATGCAACGGACAGCAAGTACAGATACAACAATTTATCCAAAAGGGCAATCAAAAGTCGAACGTCAATAGTTTTCGATGTTCACAACTTATTTTAGCATAATAATCACTTTGTTAGCGCAGCAATCAGTTAAACACTTTCAACTTTGAGTGAGTTTTTGTGAAAACCAAGATTATTTTGTAGTCCGGGAATGTTTCTAACCAGCGCAAATGTGGATTCGCATGCAAGGATTCCCACGTCGATTGGCGATGTATGATTTGCAACGCAAATTCCATTTCGCACGGGTTTATTACGGACGCAATGATAGGTAACGATGGCGGAGAAGGCTCGAGATAAAAGTCGAAAGCAGAATTTGGATATCCGATTGTTCCATTTTCGTTTTCGTTCCGATTCCGGGAGAAGTCCGAGTAGGTACGTCAGCACCATTAGAGTCAACGTCTGAAAATTACTAATGCTCATAGTAAAACTAGCTGAGAGATTGTTGATGTCTCGGTTTTCAAGATATATTTCCAAAATTATAATACAATTCTTGTCAATTTCTGTACAGGAGCCCGTTGGATTTTTTGATTGCATTGTGCATTGCTTTGGTGATGCTATTTTATACCAAAAAATGTTAGATATTTAATGACTTACTCCCAAAAAGCAAATTGTAACCCTGAAAGGCAACATGATACAATAACGGATGAAAAATCCAACCAGCCAAACTAATGTCAAGCGCCAAGAGATGAATTCATAATGTCGGTTTGTTCGGGTCAACAGGTTCCAGGACTGGAAAGTCAATTAAAGGAAAAATTTTAATAACATATTGGTTAATAAATCCATTAGTGATTACCTAAAATAATATATTATGATAAACTACCTTCAACTCTTCGGCAACAAACCGTTGGGTAACTTGATCCTCTACAATCGCTTCAATCCCATTTTTTACAAAGTGGAAGATATCAGAGAGCTCAAAGTCAGATTGACACTGCTCATAACTGTCAGAAAACTCCTGTGATAAAATATATCATGATAAATTAGACAATCTTGTTACGTTACTGCAATGACGCAGATGAATAAAATATCAAATAGACTCACGTCGTCATCCTCCGACGACTTCAAAGACGATTGTCGCCTTAATTCAATTTCCGTGGTTAAACCGTCTCCTTTCGCGTTGAGAAGAATCTTTTGGTCAGCAATGACAACTTCTGTCCCGTCCCCATCATTTTCATCGTCACTGCCATATTTCAATTTGTGAGCTCTTTCAATCCTTTTCCGTCCATACTGTAGAAAAAAACACATATAATATGACATGTCAAACTACAAAAGTTCAATTAAGATTACATAATTTCTTTAATAACAGGTAAAAATCAGTTACCTCAAAAATGTATAATAGCAGCTGCACATATTTTCTCCTAAAGCCAAGCGACGTTCCCAGGGCTGATAAGATGTAAACGGTAACGACGAAAATGGACACTGGTCCAGTTAACAGTATAATCACCAACACTTCCCACACCTCCATTCTGATGACTTTTTAAACGTCTAAATTAAAACTGATACGGTTAGTCGTACAAACACCGCTCCAGGTGTAATTTTATAGTGCTTCACAACTAGGCACTCTTATTGTCCCCACAATTAAACTGCCAAAGGCCTCAAAAACAGAAAGTTAAGGCCGTTTCAACTTTATAAAAATTATTTTTTGTAAAGCATTCAACAGTTACTTTTTAAAGCAATTAATAAAGCTAGTACAGCTGTCTGCAGTTGAATACTAATTGTAATTATCTCTCCCCCTTAAATTCTTTTTTATAACTTTCCACTTTTCTAAGGAATCACTTCCACAACACGCTTTTCATTAAAATTAAACTTTTAATTATTATTGATGTATAGTCCCGGGCTTCCGTTTTCTACAACAGTTTTTCCCCATAATACTGCTTCTTCCTTCATTAAAAATCCCCCTCAGGGTACTCTTCTTAAAAACCAAGTTCACCTTCTTCATTCTTACTCAACTAACTCTTCAACAAATTATCCAATCACCAATTACATTTAAACCATTGCCAAACTTTCATCTCGTGTCTTGTTTAACTTCACACCTCCTCAAAATAAAATAATCCCTCAAACTTTATTATTCCTACCTCCCACACACATGCCATCAATCAATCAACACTCATCTTAAGTCAATTAGTTAAAAAACTGTACCAAAAATAATTTATTCCACTCTCTCCAGTTTCCAAACTTTTCAAGTTATATTTATACACTTCCCATCCAAAAACCACAATTATCTCAAAATCCTTTGCAAACAATTTGCCACAATTACCAATTATTATTATTAATCCACCATCTATCGATTTTATTTTTTTCTCCTACATCACTATACTAACTGCGTTGCACACACACTAAAAAAACTCCTCCAAAACCCTCCACATTATACTCCAAACCTTTTCCACTTGATTTTTCCACGTTTAATTACGTAACCCAACTATACTCAATCTATACCTTATTTAACAAACTCATTCGATTTAGCTCTACACACATTTTTTTCCCGTTATTTTGCCGTTTGGCCACAAAACTTGTCTACAGTGCAATCCCCTTCTTCCTGTTTATTAGACTCTATTCACGCTCCACATTACAATCTCTTGACTTGCTGCTACAGAACGAGAAAAAAAACGGTTTGCAAATTTTTCGCAACATCTCTTGCCTCTCGTGCTGCTGTGTAAACACTAAACAAGTCTGTGTGAGAAACAGACTGTTTGTATGTGTGGAGGAATGAGAGTTGTTGGATTGGAGGTGTGTCTATTATACCACATGAATTAAATGGAAGTCCTCAGTGTGTGCAAAAACTCACTCATCCGACTCTGTAGAGAGTTTGTGGCACACATTAACTATTTTAACTAACATCATCTCTGATGAGATTCGTGTGAGAATATAAGCGTCAGAGTAGAGAGAAGTGACTAGAGAGTTGGGGTAGGATTATACTTACCAGGTTTTTGGCCTGTTAACACATAAAAATCATCTTATGTGTTAACACCCCTGTTAACACATAAGATCTAATGTGTAAACAGGCCTGTTAAC
>JAHZMV010006923.1:0-18664 GCA_027743765.1 Coecobrya sp. COE2
GAAATACCTGAGGTAAACTATACTGAACCAGAAATTCCAAAGTTTCGGAGTAACTGTGTCGTATCAATTTTGGTATCTAATTCCAATACAGTGCAAAAAATTGACGACATTTTAAGTAAATTAAATAAACGAATTTTTCGAAAGGAAAACAATTATTTTGTATTCATTCTTAACCATTCACCTGAGAAACACAATTTGCTTGAACATTTTCCGTTGGCTGTTAAAGATGTCAAGAATACTTTTCTCATAACATTTTCAGAAAATCAAACAATATCTTATCACACAGTGTGTCAGTTTTGTGATCGCTATAAACCTTCTGTTATTCCCCTAAGTTATCCATTATTTCCCAATCATCTGAAAAACTTTAACGGAAAACATTTCCAAGTGACATGTCCAACAACAGTAAAACCTGCTTTTGAAATCCGTGAAATTTCACCCGGAAAGTGGGAATCTGCCCGAGGCTACTTTCATTTCGCCATTGTCCATCTTATGAAAAAATATAATTTTACCATTACCAGTTTTCGGTCAACGGGAAACGGTGGAACTGGCTTTCGGTTTCCTAATGGAACTTGGACAGGAACTATAGCTGACATTTTAAGTGATCGAGCAGACTTTGGACAAATGGCGGCACAAATTTTGGTTAAGAATGAGGCGGTCGACTTTGCATCTCCAGTGGGTTACGAGTGGTTAACATTTACGGTAGGGGAAGGTCAGCCAAGTTATTCGTGGCGATCGATGTACAAATCATTTTCTTCATTTTCATGGTTGCTGATTCTAACGTCGACCTTAGTGTCGACGTTAACGTTACTATTATTTCTTTGGAGACTGAAGCAACCAAAATGTATGGCTCGAGTGACCGGATATATATTCCGGACAATGTTGGAGCAAGATGCTGACCCACTGGGAAATACTCCATCAATGCTTATTTTTACCGGATTCTGGCTATATTTTGCGCTCATCATAACAAATTCGTACCGTTCGAAACTCGTCTCCTTACTTGCATTTCCTGTTGTTGAAGCACCACCAGAGACTTTTAAGGATTTGGCATATGATTCCAGGTATCACTTGACCTTGCAATATTGCCGCGGTGCTGCTTACCTAATTTTAAAAACTTCTAAAAATCCTACATTCCAAACAATATTCAATCGCATGGATTTAGAAGAAGACCCTGTGAAATGCTTTGGTAAATTACTGGAACCATATGAATACAGAAGCTGTATTTCCTGGAACTCTTTTGTGGATTACACAAACCATAGAAACCTCAGCGGAAAAACGGGATACGCTCCATTGGTGACTTCCAAAGACGTTTCTTCGGTTGTTGTCCTTTCTTTCATTTTTAAAAAGGGATCTCTACTTCGAGGAAAATTTAATGAGGTTCTTATCTGGGCAATGGATATGGGCTTAGTGGGCCATTGGAGGAAAATGGACTACCAGAAGTTAAGAAAGCAGCGGTTTGAATGGGAGCGAACAAGGACAGAGAAAGGTGAATTTAATTTCGACAGAAATTCTGACGAAGGACCAGAGTCATTGAAACGAGAAAATTTGTCGGGATTATTTAATTTGTTGATAATAGTTTGTGTGCTTAGTGGTATTGCATTTTTGGTGGAGTATTGTAAAATTATGAGTAATTTTAAAATGTGGAATCTCTTACGTAAAAGTTGGTGTAACTCAGTAGAAATTGTAAACTATTACATTGAATACGTTTACTCCCGGTGTACAATTTTAGTCAAATTTTCTTTACGGTGTTGTAAATAAATTAATTCTAAGTCTAGTTTATAAATTAAAACTCTATTTACATTTAATTATAATTTTTCTTTATAATTTGTTCCAAACTTGGTATTTAATGGCAAAAAATGATAAGGTCTTACAAATTTTTTTTATCTGTCATCATCAAATCTAGCCGATCCATAGTGACCTATTCTTTAAACTTCACATTCTTTCACGAAAGCAAACATAAAAAGGGTCTACATGGTCATCCTGCCGATTTCAAAAGCTATGCAATTTCAATAAAAAACCATGAATTCTGGCTTTGAAAACAATTCACGTGATGCAACAAAGACTTCCATAAAAATTCAAGATACGGTATTTCCAACTCCTTTATGGATCACTATGCTCCTTTAAGACAATCCCCAACTTGAAAAGTAACAAAACAACTTTGGTTGTCTTTGAAGATGAAAGCAAAGTGGCTGAAATTTTAACAAGTCAAACCAAGCATTTACTTGTTCGTTAAGTAAGATAAAAAGTCGCTTCAAAACAAAACAGTAAATTTAGTTTACGTGTAGTATCCTAAACATTAAGAATGCCAATAGTTTGTCTTGCAAATTCTTGTCAGACATTTTAGCAGGACAAAGCAAAAAATCGAATTTGCAAAAAATGTCATTGAGGTTTCGAAGAAATATCATATTACTCTAATCTAGATATACGTCGGCGTACTTGACTCCTACACCCGATAAATAATTCTCACACGTGAACAGGAAAGATGTCTGACATGGTTTTGTTTGAATAAAAATTCCTGAAATGCAAATATACACAATATATACTTATTGTATAACAAATTACTTTATGGTTATTACTTGCATGCTACAAATAATTGGAACGCATACCTTAAAAATTGTCGAGGGCATTCAATTAATTAGGGTTACTTGATTACAGGGTCAATCTAAAGCGAGAATGGGTGCAAGTTATGAGAAGGTAAATGTGTTCACTGACCTTTGGAGATAGGCAAGACAAGAAGTTTGGTATTGCATCATGGCACGTGCAGTGATAATTGTTACCATATATGAGAGATACAAGTGTCACAAATAATGTGTTATTCACATATATAAAATAATAATAACTGCATCCACGCGAGACAAACGTAAGCTTAACTGTGAGTATGTTGATTGACATAAATATTATGTTTGTGAAGTCTGAACAAGATAAGAAGATAATAGTGTGCTTATTCTGGGTTTTTCAATACATTTACGGTCATAACCTATTATGCTTTGCACTTTTTTATTTAAGCGTTTCTATCCATGATTCATAATACAAAAAGTGGTAATGGAACAACGGTACATGCATACTTACATATATATGTATGTCAGTATTTAAAAAACGTCGGGTGTGCGATTCATTCAAACTAATAAAATATTTTAAGCAATTTGTTTATTCACAGTAACTCAAATCAATTCTGCAAAGCAATGAATTTAACTATGTGTTATATGCTTGGCATATAATTCCAATAATTTTACTACAAGTTTCACGGTAAAGTTTTGCTTCCGATAATATCCTCCAATCTTGTATCCTGTTTGCAATAAAAATAACAAAGTAATATTCGATAAACCAAAGCCTGGTAATAATTATTTGATCATATTTTCAAAATTATATACATATATCTTACATATAACACTCCTCTCCAATACTGAAGGTAATACTGTGGTAATGGATCCGTACCCACTATCATCCAAGTTTGCCGAAAAGCATTTCCCAAAGCTTCATTAATGTAATCCTCGTATCCCTCCAGGGCAGCATTGTCAGATAGATTTTGAAAATATAGTTCTTGATTTTCCAAGGGATACGTTCCAATCCTGCTTCTTGCTAAATTCAAATATCCGTCCTGCATAACCTGAAACCACATATTCCACTCGTATTTCAGACCGGTACCGGTTACATACCAGGTTCCATTACCGCTTATTGGTGTTCCCGACGAAAAGGTTCCATTCGAGGTATGTACACCTGACAAGAAAACACAATATTAATCGAGAAAACAGAGATGGTCAAGACGAATAGTAGGAATTCATATGTAGCATACCACTAATTGTTATATTGTTCATAAGCGTAAAAATTGTAGTAAAGTGCATTTCGGAAATGTTAGAGGTGACTTGATTTATTTCCAACTCGTTGGCATGACCAGACACGCGATAGTTCCTAAAAACAGATGAAAAGCCAGTCAATTAAATCATTTGGGTTAAATAACATTTTTTACGTGTGACCTCATACCTGATTTGAACATCACACTCCAAGTCGATCAGGGAGTGGTTTGCCTTAAATTGGGTGGTGTACATGATAGGCTCAGTGGGATCAAGTTCATGGTAATTAAGCCAGGCAGTATAGTATTGTAGCTTTAAGGTTACAAAATCTGTTAGTTCGTCCGACCTAACCGAATTAATTTGTAGAAGAATAGCGACGAAAATGAAATGTTTCAGACTCATTTTGATATTTTCAAATTTACTCAAAAATATGTAAAAGAAAATGTGTGATCTGGCATTCGGGGTTTAGATATGGCTCTCTGGACACACTTTATCAAATGGCTTGGAATCATATATATATCATCGTTATATATACATATTGTGTGTTATGGCCGTATGATGTCAAAAACGATGACAAATGTTACATAAAATTAGATAAACAAATATTCCCAACAATATGCTGTTCAAAGATATGAGGGCAAATAAATCATCATTGCTTTCGATGAAAACCTCGTCTGGCAGTGATAATATTAATTAACGTAAAACCCAGTCCCAAATCTCAACAAGGTCAAAAGATAATCTTGAATTATTTGAACTAACTATAACAATCTAATTTTGCACAAAATATTCATCTTTATGCTTTGTTCTTATCTGTTAAACCTGTTTCAACGTTGCAATCAATGCAGTATATAAATAATGTACTTGACACACGCGGTGCCTGCATTCGTCAATAACTGCACGTGTGGCATGTTTCATGGAAATAAAATTAAAGTACTTATTTATTTGTTATTGTGAAATGGCAATATTGATTAATTGATCTAATCATTATGTAATGCCTGCCAATATGTTTAAAAGCATACTCTTGGCATAGAATTGGCAGCAGCTCATTGATGATTTCGTGCTCGTATTTAAGAAACGTGCATGCATGTATCTCGTTTGATAAATACTTATTAACATGATGTATTATTCATAGATATAAAAATTGAAGATTAAGAATCTTTACTCTTGGATGAAACCTCTGAAATCTGAACCTGTATATCATTTTGTATTTGAATGATGATTACGAATTTAATTTTGTATGACGAATATCATTATTAAATACATATGGAATCGCTTATTAGATTGTTGTTGTGTATTTCAGCAATTATTGTAGTAAGCTTACATGACAAAACAAAATTTCCATTTCCTGGATTGACCAATTTTTGTTAAACCATTTATTCTAATGGCATATTGTGTTTATCATATTATTTCGATGAGCCCTTGGGGTTAAAATAAATACTATCACTGAAATTGAGAACTTAAAATACCGACCCATACATAATTTCAGTTCATTTGGACTGAATATACAAACCCTAATGACAGGTGCTTCACACTACTACTATCATACTACTTCGATAAGTATTTACTTGCTGTTAACTGAAATGTCATGCTTCCAATTAGCAATCTCATAAACCAACGATAATTCTTCAACTTCCTTCCTGCTACTTAATATCAATTTACCAACCAATAGGCAATAAACGTTGTTTGTCTCTGCCTAACGACAATAAACTTCGTATATTGGACAAAAATCTGAGAAATATTACGGACGTAATTTATCTTTCATTTTTCTGACTGTAGATTATCCCTAATTCGACAAAACCGTTTTTTTTTTTCGACAAGATGTTTATTATGTCCAAACTTAAATTGTCTGAACGCAAAACGTTTTATAAGTTGAAGTTAAGAGACTATACGGCAGCAAAAAATTATTATAGTATGCTAAGTCCAGTTGTATACGTGGGCATGATAATACAGTTACGAATTTTTGTTCTGCCAATTTATTTAATTTTGTGTGTTTAAAGTAATTGCTTAGTTATGTTGGAATTAGTACAAGATCGTTCAGATTGCCATAAATGTATTCTGCATGTTCTTGTACAGGTAAATGTATGGAATTGTCTCTAATTCAAACTTAAAACCGTCAAAATTTTACCAAAGCTATTAGTAATTTAGAAACAGAATATGAGCAAAAAAATAATATGCGGCCTGAATTATTTTAAAGTCGGACATATTCATCACCATTAAATATAATCATGAATTGAGCTAATCTTAATTTCGCAGAGCCTCCCATATGAAATATTCCGTGCAACATACTTACTCACTTCGTATTTCACCAGAACAGTCTTTGTTAGGTCACTGTACTATCGGCAATACGATGTCAACTTTAAATCGACAGCCATTAATTTATACATACGCAAAGGTAGCTGTAAAACTACAAACAAAATTTTACACAACTTACTTCGGTGACTCACCTGTGTTCTGGAATCCTGACGATCTTCGTCTTCACCTTCATAACCGCCCGATTCTAAAATGGATTTCACTACAAATACTTGGCGACATTATATATGCAATATGTGGCTGTCTCTGGTGTTGTGCATTCTCCGATTATGCAGGCACTCTAAACATTTTCATTTTTCTTACGGTTTCTACTGCTGGAATTGTTCAAGCTGGATTCGCTTACAAGTTATATTTCACCAAAGAAGAAATCTTGGTAGGAGTAAATTCTCTATTGGATTATTATGACGCTCTTATTCAATGTAAGAAAAACGTAACTAACATTTTTAAAAATTCCCCTTTATTTTTATCTAATTATTGGATTTTATTGTAATATAGCTAGCACTGGAATATGGAGGTTAATGGAATGCAGCTCAAGACTCACTGTCCATTTTCTAGGTGTTATCCTTATTGCTGCTTCAGTGGTTACTATTTCAAGCATTACAGTTTGCATTTTGGGCGTTATATTTGACCTGGATCCTTTGCATTTCATATTTATAGAATTATTTCCTAAAGGTTATTTAAATGTCACCCTTATTTTTATCCTTCTTTTAATTAGTCGAATCCTGGGTTTACTCACTTTTGATATAAGTATCTGTAGAAATATGTGCTTTGTGTTTGTTTATCATGTGGTAATATTTCAAGCGTATCTCGGAATATGCCGAATTCTGCCAAGCTTAACCAATCCGAAAAGGATTACTCTAGAATTTCAAAAACTTTCTATAATTCATACCCGCATTACTGGTTTTGCGAATTTTACAAATGCACTGCTAATGTTTCTAGGTCATACAACTTGTGTTGTCATGTATTGGCTAAGCATACGTGGATGGAGCTTGGCTCCAAAGATCATTATTGCCTTCTATCCAATAACAGCAACTTTAGTATTTATATGGCTACTTTTAATTCTAGCTGTGCTTGGTAAAATATATCATATCTCGTGTCAACATGTGTTGGAAAATCTGAGGCGTAGAATTAGTCGCTTCAAATGTCAAAATGAAAGTGAAAAGGTACTCTCAAAACGGGCTGCTAGCCTAATGCCAATATCCTTTAAATGTGGAGATTTATTTATTATCTCATCACGCTCACCTGGTCGATTTTTGGTTAGAGTTTTGGAAAATCTTACTACTGTTGTTTTAGCCTTTTCATAAACATTATTGTACCATACTAATCAAAATACCACTGAGATATTACATAGAACTTAAATCTAAATCTTAAATCAGATTTCAATTTTGATGATAATTTATCCCACTAATTTGGACAAACAAATTACGATATTTAATGACATATAATAATTAGATTAACAGCACAGTCAACTGCATTCAGCATAAAATTTTTAGTAGTGTCTTGATCAAATCGTGCGGATCCGTAGTAAAAGGATATAGGTGTCTGTGCGCAGACCATCTTTCTCCATAATTTATATTTGAACGATCGTACATTCCATTGCTCATACGACTTTTTCAACCACTTTACCTGTATTAAATCTTTACTACATTTGTAACAGAAGCATATGAACGGTAAGGTGCAACATATTACAATAAAGGTCAAAGCTGATATGCTCATACCAACAATATAGAGCAAAGTGGGAAATATTTTAAACCCGGCAATTATCATCCAAATGCCCATAACTGCTAAAATGAATCCTGTGCCCATCAGAATAGCAGCAATGTTTCGCATTCCATTCATTCCAATTTGGCAGGCATATCGAAGCTGACAATAAATATTTAATGTTGACATATTTTGTGGCATTACGGAAATATTTTTAAGACAGCGCCTTACGATATCACATAGTGAAATAATTGCCAAAAATATTATTGAGAAAGAACGGCATGATTCTATGGAAACCCAACACATTATAAGTAATCTAACAATTACACGGACTACAATTCCTAGCCGATCCGTTGCCGGAAAATACTTTCCAAGCAAATGATTCGGAGGATCCAGGTTTTTACGAACGACAACAATACCTCCAGTGATTCCAACTGAAAATAACACGATAACCATTGCATTCATTAAAATGCCAGGACCGTCAATATTTTCACCTTTACTCTTAAGCTTTCTTAGTTCTGAAAATTAAAGAATTACTTTGTTATGAAATATGCGCCATAGAAAGTTTAAGCAAATATCTGATTAACACTACCTTTTTGAACTAACTCCTTTGTCGAATAGAGTGCCGTGCGTCTGTGAACGTTCCTAAGTTTCCGATCGAATTCAATTAGTGCGTTTAGCATTTCTACAAGTGCCTCATCTCCGTGTAAAATTATTAATATGTTTAAGCCCAATTGAAGAATATAGATATTCAGAACTTTAAACTGACTCAGAATTCGGAAAAGTGGTAAAGCATCGGCGATTTTAAGAAGATACTCGACACAATTATGCAAGCATATAAGTATTACCAAGAAAGTGTTTGCCAGTGAAGTATATGGAGGAACTAATTTTCTCCAGTTTTTTTCAATTCCAAATTTTTTGTTGGTAGCATCCATTGAAAGTACATGTTTGTACATTCGATTTGCGAATAACACCGTATTCATGTGGTAAGCGTTCAATGCCAATTGTGATGCCATTGTTGATTAAATAATTTTGTTGGATTGGAGAGTTATTTTCTGTCGTTAACTGTCTGAGCTTCTCGTGAAATGTAGATATTCCTTCTACGCCTTGATGTTGGAAATGAAAGTTCGAGCAGCATTATAATGCAAAAATAACTTACACAATAATCCAATACTGGATCTCTAAATTAATGTTTTTAATTGTCAGCTTTTGTAACTTGGAATTGAAGTTTACCTACTTAGGGAATACCTGTAACCAATAAGTAGGTTTCAATTCGGTAGGTAAAATATTTCGTCGTTTGGCGTATTATATAGGCTGCATATAATATGTGATATTTTAAAGTAGATTTTCATATTAGAAAACTTGAAAATACATATAACCAAAATTCTTAATTTAAAATTATCAAAGAGAAGTCTCTATGATATTGGTGAATACGTAATAAACCTGAAAAATAATAGTTATTTTTTCTTTTTCTCTTTTTGCTTTTACTGACATTCAATGCTATAACGAAAAACACAATTTAAAATTTAATTTAAAATTTGGTTTAGTAATTAGTTTTTCATCCTTGGAACGCTCATAAACATCTACATATTAGAAGCTTGTTTACACTGTAAAAATATTCATTTCAACTTTCACTTGGAAATATTTTATATATAATTTCACTGAATTACTATACTTCATCATTGCTGTCAACGATTTGGTTGGTAGGTATTCACCGATTCTTCTTTATCTCTGGTTACGTCAAGGAATTTCGACACAAAACTATAAACTATGGCTTTGAAGACTACTGACATAGAGCAACAAAGAGTATCATAAAAATGCAAGAAAAGGTATTCGAAATTCTTTTCTGGATCACTGTTTCTTTGAAGCAATACCAACTTGAAAAGAAACAAAACAAGTTTAAATATGAAAGCAAAAAATGGTTGAAGTTTTATCAAGTCAAACGCAGCATTTCTAACTTGGCGTTTTCGTGAGACAAAAATTCTCTTAAAAAAGTCAAAGTAACATAGTTAGTAGGCACTTAGTATCGCATGATTGTCGAATACAAATTGTATGCATTGCATTACAAGGTCTAATTGTTTAATAAAAATCCAACATTTATTGATGTTTTATCTTTACAAATTGGACATATTACGGTATTTAATTATATATAATAATTATATTGACAGCACAGTCAACTGCACTCAGAATAAATTTTTTGGTGGATTCTTCGTCAAATCGCGCAGATCCTAAGTAATACGATATGGGTGTCTGAGCATGAACCATCTCCTTTTCCTTACTTTGTACCGGAACGAACTCAGACTCCAATGATCAGAAGACATTTTCAATCATCTTACCCGTACTAAATCTTTACTACATTTATGTATAACAGAAGCATATTATTGTGATTATTATTATTAATATTTATTACAGACATTTTGTTCAACACAATATAATGATTGAGAAAGTTCATAGGTCTCATCTAATTCAAAAAAAGAGAAACAGGATATCATTTAATTTAAATATAAAATAAAAAGATAGCCCTGAAAACAAATCGGTCAAAAATATTTATAAAGTTACATTACATATTCAACAATATTCTTTTCCTAGGTGGGAGTAAAAAAAAGAAATGTAATTTGTTTTACTGAAGGTTATGGAATTATATTTATGTTAAGGCACTTGAAGTAAATACAAAAAAACAAAGAAGGTTAAACAAACAAAGAAGCTAAATATTACAAGAAGGCGAGAACCGGCGAAAAAGTACAGAGGTACTTAGGTACACTGTACCACCGCTTAGGTAATACGGCGTATGTCTATTTTCCTCCCATGTACAAAAATCACAATGCTATTGTTGTAGGATTAAATCCTTTAAATATGCAACAGAAAATACATGTGGAGTACAATACTTGTATATTCTAAGATATACAAGCATTATTTAAAGGTACCATGTGACACTGTATTAATACTCTATTCGATTCTGTCAAATAATGTGTATTGTGTTTAAATGCAGTAATGAATAACGTGGGGGCAAATACTAAAAAAGATTATCATCATTGATGATGATTCATCGAGTATTTTAACTCAAGACGAAAATGGATTATTTAGGCATTCATATAGTCGGCATTTATATTTTTAATAATACAACCTATACATTTTAAATAGCCTTTGATTTTTCACTAAGCGTTTTTGTTTAATTAAAATAATTTACTGCAATATAATATTCTTGATAAAATTTATTTGCTCCATAGGCGGTATTTAATTTAAGACTTTGCTTTATTTTTATGAAACCGTCTAAATTTAATTATAAACAATAGGCGGTGGTGGTATATGCATTTATTTATATTTAGGGCGTTGGACAAGAATTAAAATTGACGGTTGAGAAACTATAAAAAATTGAACCGCTTTACTGAATCTGGAAATGGCTCCCTCACAATTCATGTGTGAAATATGCATCTAATCAATCAACTCATTGCAATGAATTAAATATCAGGTAATGATGTGAAGTAAGAAAACCATTTAAGTGATTGATCGACGATATTGATTTACTATGTTAAACCTTTCATATTTGCAAAAAAAACTTTCAAAATGTTAAGGAAGCTTGTGTAGCACCTTCGTGTATATACTGGAAAATGGACACTTAAATGCATTGAATGTATTAATCAAAAACAAAAATATAGACACTAGAAATAACCAAAATAGTTTGTTGCACAATACAGAGGTGAACAATTTGCAGCATGTTTGATACGACGCTACAAGTAAACAATTTCTTCAAAGAATATATTGGTGTCAAATGTGATGTAAAAGTCGTATCCAGGCATGATTTGTACTGACTTGTTCCATTATTACAATTGCTTGCAACTTTACTTCTCAATATGTCAAATAATTTTGTGAGTAAATTATAAATTCTTTATTTAATATCGCATGCAATATACAAGAGTATATTAGTTTTAAAACCTTTCTGTCTCACCGCAACTAAGTTTTATTCATAACTCCGTTCCGCATCCGCCCGCATTCATAAATGAGAGAAGTAATAATAAAATGTGTGGACAATCAGTATTTTATTGTAAAAATCTTGAACCATGTATCTTATAATCAAAATAAATCATCAAATTGCGTATCTCCAAATACCATTATAGTTTACAGCATACTATATCCATTATCTTAAATTATTTATATTCCTTAGTATGCATTTTTCCTTCATGGATTCTGATTGCTAGTCTACTTGTACGTATGTCTTGGCAGAATCGACATTGGGAAACCTGCCGCACTGAATGCATTATATTAGTATGGCGTATCAAATATCCCGGCTGGTTGAATACTTTGGCACACTGGGTACATTTATATGTGCCTGGTGGTGACATGATAAAAGAATATTATTCCCCAAAGTCGGCAATTAAAATCTAAAACAAGGAGTTTTATACATATTTAAGTACAGCTATAACACAATATAACAAAACCCAAATCATAAACACATCAATGGGTTATGTAATGAATTAGAACGCTTCTGGATAAATAATCACAAATCAAAATAATCGAGTAGGCGGAATATGTATTAACTTGTCTTACCTTAATTGAATATAAATTTGTAGTTTACCCCTGTTCTGAAAGCGTATAGTTTCCAAAGAGTTACGTGGTTAAATTTAACGTTATAAATCCGTTACCAGTTATTTAATAGAAAACAGATGCAGCGAGCATGTCCTACTAATTCATGTCAACCGAGCAGAGAATAAAATGCAACTGAACATAAAATTAACATACACCGACACGGTGGTTTTTTTGGTTTTCAGGATTATTGTTGTGTAGATATGCGGTGTATTTTATATGCGTGTATACTCCTAAAGTAGGATTAACAGTTTAAAATAATGTGTGTAGCAATATAACCAGAGGATTTTGCTTTTCAAGAAGCGGTATAAACTAATTTGTATTCATGTACTATCTATGTATACGGATAAGTTCAGTTCTAAGGCATGCACATACAGGTTTTGCCCGTGGAAAATGAGTTAGTTATAAATCTACGAAATGCCAAGCATATTTTTTAGCTTACTGCCAAGCCAAGCAAAGCATATTTCTTATTTTGTATCATGTCTCATCCGTAGCCGTTAAAAATAATTTGTTTATGTCAGCTTAAGTCGCCCAGCAGTTTTCTGTTGTTTCAGATTTGTACTTATTTTTTGTATTAACAATACAATAGGTAAAATAGAATTCAAATAGAACATATTTTCCCTGTTTATCATTCTCTAACAGTGGCGATGGTCATGCGAAAATCTGAAATACCTCTCTGTAAAAGGGATTTTTCTTGGATAAAATAAGTACAAAGAATGTTTGTTTCTGAATTTTTATAGAGTACATTAAGAACTGACAGTTTCGGGATGAATTTAATATGCATTAATGCGTGGAGCAAAATATTCAAAATGTAGATAAAATAGCTTCAATTTAAGCTTAAACCCCTTAAACAAATTTTTTTTCTCGAAAGTTAAAAGCCTGATTGCATGATGAGTTCATTACATCCAATTTCGAAAAGTATACTTGGTTAACATACATTGTAAATCCGTAGTAGAAAAAATATTTGGCGGTGTAAAGTATTACAGATGAAATGTGTTGAGAAACCATAAAGCACAGAAAATATTAAATGTCCGACGGTAAACAATACCAAATTGGTTAGTTTCTTTGTTTTATGTAGCCTTTTCCTAGGGCAGTCATCAACTCTTAATCTTATTATCGTTTTGATAATTTTTATGTAATTTTGATTTGAAATTTCGCTATTGTAGAAAAATGTGTAAGGAACATCCAAATACATAGCGCCGAAGGTATTTTGACTTTGGCCTACTTTTCAAATGTATGCTAAACAGTGAAACCACGGCCACTTCTTAAACATGGACCTATGAAACACAACATGTTACCTATTCATGAAGGGTTTTCCATCCATTCAACTTTCATATAAATTTAAATATTTGCAACTTGTTTACCCTGTCTCTAAAATAAAATGAATTATTCATCACGACTTTCACCTTTTTGTTAGTGCTCTAGTTAAACGTTTGTAAATATTATACCGATCCGACATAGGTCATTACCGCCAAAAAAACTATTTCTTTAAAAATCATTTTCATCTGAATACTTCATCCAAGCCCAGTGTACTTTACATACCTACTTCTGTGTTTGGCAATATGATTCCAAAATATAAATATTTAGGACTGTTCTTCCTACATTTGTGTTCCTTTGAGAAACAATTGAAAAACTTTGACAACAGAAGAAGAACGTGGACCTACATACATATCTAGCCATACTTTTTGAATACGCCAAAAGGTACTATGTAATCAAACTTTGAAGAAAATCCACATGATCCAACAAGGACAACCGTAAAAATGCAAGAAAGAGGCATTCAAATTCTTTTCCTACTCACTATGTCTCTGTGAAAGAAAACCCAACTTGAAACGAAACAAAACAAATTTGATCGTCTTTGAAGATGAAAGTAAAAAAGGCTTAAAACTTTATCAAGTCAAACTGAGAATTTCTGTATGTGTAGCTTTTGAGAGATAAAAACGCGTTTCAAGTCAAAGGAATAAATTTATTATGCATTTGGCAGAAGTCCAAGCGTTCGAAATACTAAATGCTTGCCTTACAAAAAAGGGAGGGTGAGTCATTCTTGACATTTCCAAAATGGAATACCCATGTTACAAACGACATGTAACCCTTGTAAACACACGTAAAAATAAATTGCTGGAAAATATTTTTTTTATTTTGACTTTTCCATGAATCAACATGTTATTTCAAAAGAGATTTCCCATGTTGTCCCTACCATTGCAGCAGATCAATTCTTTATTTTTTGCTTTGTACATCATATCCATTAAAATAAGCCTCATTTTGGCACACGAAGGATGAGTGACATGGTTTCGGCTGAAAAATTATTTCACAAGTGGTATAGAATCCGTAATGTTTATTGTGTAACTTGTTACATAAGGAACGTAACTTTCATGCTACTTATGATTGAAACGCCTACAAGGTAAACGGTAGAGTTACAGAAACTTGCATGGTTACATAAAATGTTACGGTAATATCCCATAAATTCGCAATATATAACCCCCGTTATGTAACCGCCTAATAAATTATTGTGCTACACGACAGGCATTGTAGAAAACTTAGAATTACAATTTGGGTTAGAAATACGAGCAGAGACTTTAGAGCTGCGTAGGCATACGAACGAAACAAGTAATGCATTTCATTCCAACCTTCACCTATTGATGGCTATTTGTTAAGCAAGTTGTATAAAAAGTTGTAACACAAGTATTTATTCTATTCCAGAACGCGAGAAAGATGAAGACTGCACTACAATCCAGAAGAATGGATACATATTATGCTAAAGTTTTCATTCATTGAACTTAATATCAAAGAGAAAACTTGTGTAGTAGGTTTGTGCACATTAATATTGCAAATTTGGATAGATCAGTATCATTCGCCAAAGCCGAAAGTTGCAGCATAATTATGGGATATGCTCGAAGACGTATAATGTAATCAATAGATAATGTAGAATGCATTATCATTTTTGCTACGGCATTTTATTATTTTGCTATTCGTTTGCCTGCGTCGATATGGCATTCTTCTGCTTTTTTTAAAATTTAACGTCTTAATTGTTGTACATTTTTTTTATAGTGTTCATGTATTTTTATGAAACGCGTAACTTATTTTCAGTGTCGCGTCCAGTCATCTTTTTGAGTTGAGTCATCAGATCCATAACTATACTATATGTCGTCATTTGTTTGCGTGTGAAATATTCCATAAATTCTACAGCTAGCGGTATACAATTTCAATCGTTGGTAATAAATTTTTGGAGCTTGTCACGAAACACGCGGATGCCATAATATGATAATCCATGCCATTATGCAATTTTATTGATATCTGATGACACATTTGGTGTATTGGTATTTGTATCATTTCACTCACTACCTATCAGTCAAACACAAATTAGAACATCATCCTATGAAATGCGATTGAGTCATAACGTCCAAATATTTGTCAAAAAGTAATTTATCGTTTCGATATACTTTTGCAAGCTCAATTGTTTGATTTGCAAATCGATTGTATTATTTTTTTGCAAAATGACGCACCCTATCATCTGCGCAATCAGTTCTAACTTTCGTGTTTAATATTTGTGTTTTTCGTGGAAAATTTTCAAGTGATTCACTAAAAATAATGATTAGAATGATATAATATTTCACGCAATTTGTTCTTGTGTAATCTTTTCTGTATCTGCGTATTAAAGCTGTTCAGATCACAAATTACTATAATGCTTCCAGATAAAAATCTGAAATTTGGATTATTATCCAAAACTAACACGGAACAAGGAAAATAAAATAAATAAACAACCATCTAGGCCGAAATGAACTGACCACATACAAAATGTTGTCAATATGAAAAACAATTTTTGATCCTCAAGCAAAATTATCAAGACCATGTCTGGGGGTAGTGGAGTTTTAAAAAACAAATTTAAAAGGTTTTTATATCTAAAATGATCCAGGATAATTTGTATTTTATAGTGAGTTTTCTCATGGTTGTAGGTCACTCAAATTGTCAAAATGTTGAGGAGTTAGAGGTAAGTATTTGCCAAGAAATAAAAGCGGTCATTTTAATACGCCATTATTAATTTAACCTGTATTGCCATTTTCTAGGAGGTTACTATAGAAATGTTCAATGCTCTACAAGCTGAAGTGGATGATTTATACGGGAAAGTGGGTAATTAAAATATGTATATCAGTCATCATTTTAAGGAAGAATTGCGGTTTGTAAATTGAATTATAAAACCTATAAATATAAAAAATTCTCATCAGGTAATATGCAGAATGAGTTAAAAGGGCTATCAAAAAGTATCCAGAATTTGGCCGCTGATACGGGTGTAGTTGGCTCGATAGAACTAGCCGAGATAAAGGCTTTGATTGGCGTCTCCAACAAGCAAGATGCGGATATACAAAAACTTATATACTTCAATGGACTTTGGCAGAAAAATTTCCGTGTTGTCAACACAACATTTGAAAAACTTAAAAAACGCGTGGTTATCTCTATTCCGCACATGAGTAAGCCAGAAGCGGTCCCAGCAGCAAGTCACCGAGTGTTGACAGAAGTCCAAATTAGAAATGTGACGGCATTCAAGTTATCGCCAAGGCCAATTCGAAAAATGGCACAGTTTAAAACTGAAAAGGAAAAAAGTGGAAACTCAAGACCAATTATGAAACACACTAGCAGACGAAGAAACAGCACAGAAATGAGAACATCATGAAAAATCAAGCATAGTTAATAACCAGCTACTTGTATGAACGATTTGCTTGATTATTATGCATTTTTGTAATATTTGTAAGTGAAGCTGTGAGATATATTTTTGTTCGACTTTTTGCAATTTATGAAATTTATTACGTACCTCTATGAATATCATTAGTCATTTTATAGGGTTGGGCACTTCCAGTGTTAAATAAAATCATCGTCAAAACTGTAAACTGTTTTTATAAAGATTTCCGGTTTAATACAAGATTACAATAAACCACGAAACAAAGTTCATTTTCAACCTTTCCAAAAATTATGTTTTCCTTGGGGTATAATGATTTGAGAAGATGCGCTTTATATAGTACATATTCTGGCTTGACGCGTTACTAAAATACATTTGGAATAGAGCCAACTAAAACAAACGGTTTAAAAATATTTTATAGTATCAAATTTACAAATTAAATAAAAAACAACAACCATTGTTCATTTTACAATCAATAAGTTCCATTGCGCAAAACAATTTTTATTCTATTAAGAAATGCTCAAAACCCATAAAGCTTTCAGACAATATCGTGATTCATAAGTGAATTGAATTATTATTTTGTTCTCATTTAAATGTAAGATTACTCTATTCATAAATTCAAAACACGAGACAATTAGACGAACAAAGTTTTATAATTAATGTGCAAGTAAGTGGTACAAGCAAGTAAGTTAAAGATTTCCTACTTTACCTCTGAAATGTTTAAGGAAATTTCTAATAATTGGAGTTATATTAACCTTACCATATTCCAGCTAAATTTCCTCGACTTTTCTCTCAAGTTTGACAGGGATAGGAATACACAGAAAATAATTTTACGTTACAAGTGAAGCTGAGGTAATGAACAACTAGAAATTTTAGATAATGTTTCCTCATTACTTTTCTAAGCACAAACCTTTCTCTCTAAGGAGTCCCATGTCACAACAACAAAAGGATGTATTCAATTCACCATAATAATTGAATTTTTTTACAAAACTGTGCTCACACGACGTTGCTTTTATACTGATGCTCACTTCAATACACTTTCTGTAGAATCTAAATCAGATAATGTATAATACATAAGGTATTCTTTTTGTTGCGAGATTGCAATTATCGTCGACGATTTTTGATAAGGAGCCACAGCAATTTTTGCCAGTCTTGACAAGTGGCCACAACAATTTTTGGGGCGAATTGAGAACGATATACCAAAATGATCCCAATCAAATTTCCAGCATTGTGGTATATCGGTCTCAATTCGCCCCAAAAATTGGTGTGGTCCCTTGTCAAGTCTGACAAAAATTGCCTTGGCTCTTTGTCAAGACTGGCAAAAATTGCTGTGGCTCCTTATCAAAAATCATCAACGTTATTCTGTTACCATTTTTCATGTCCTTACTACATTCCATTTATATAAATATATAGAATTAAAATATTTTTATATTAACATATTACTGATTATTGTTAACGTATTGTCTATTTCAATACACATCTGGATCTCCTTTGAATCAATCATAGAAACGCGGGAATATTGTCTGAATTCATTAACCTTAAGGTGACTTATATTTCTATCAATTCAAATTAAAATAGTTACTCTAATTAATCATAACTCAAAACACTATTTGAC
>JAHZMV010006924.1:0-15684 GCA_027743765.1 Coecobrya sp. COE2
GGAACTCACAGAGAAACCTCCACTCACTGGAGCATACACTCCCAAGAAGGGTGACTTGTGCGTTGCTCGCTACTCAGGCGACGGGGAATGGTACAGGGCCAGAGTAGAAAAGGTTTTGCCTGATGGCGAAGTAGCTGTCGTTTTCGTTGACTATGGCAACAGGGAAAACGTGAAAGCTGCAAAGTGCGCTGCTCTTCCTCCGATCGCTGCTTCCAGTTTGCCACATTTCGCTAAGGAGTATGCGCTGGCCTGTGTTAGTCTTGCATCAGACGTAAGTAAAATCTCTTCTTACTACCACAATTAATGACAATTTTATAAATCCACGAAACTTCATCATGAAAACTTTTTTACTCGTTTTTCAGGAGGACTTTGCTAGCGAGGCAATCCATGCCGTTCGTCACGACACCGCTGACGGAATCTTCCTTCTTAACGTTGAATACAAAGTGGGCGGTCTGGAATTCGTAACTCTGGCCGATAAAACCAGTAAAGAGGACCTCGCTCAAAAGTTGGTCAAAGAAGGACTTCTATTGGTAGAAAACAAGAAAGAGCGTCGTCTTCAGAAATTGGTATGTGCATTACCCTAACTATTCTAAAAATTCATTCATGTTATGTACGAAATTAATTAAATGATCCAATCTTTTCTATCTCCTTTCAGCTGAAGGACTACAAGGCAGCCGAGACTGAAGCCAAGACGAAACACTTGTGTATCTGGCAGTATGGCGACATCACTGAAGATGATGCCAGAGAGTTTGGCATGGGCCGAAACTAAAAAATTAACAACAAGTAAAACGTGAAGGAGAAGGAGAACAAGAAGAAGCAAAAATGATTACTATTCCATTATTTCCTTTCAGTCTCTTTATTTATCTGCGTTCCTTAAATATTAAATAGTTATTATAATTATTACTTTTGAAAAAGTAGCTAAAACAGGAAAAAAACCCAGACAAAATCTGTTACAGTAATACAGTTACCATGAGACAAGTGACAAAAGTTTACCATCTCATGACAATATTTTATAACTGTCACAGATTTAAACAACGTTTCGGGCTTGCTGTTCGTTAAGCAGTTGTTTTGTAACGGTGCGTTGACAATTCAATTAAAATCTTTTTCTATATATGTGAATTATTAATTTTTTGTTGTTGAAAAAGCTACCTGATAGGCTCACTTTCAATCAAAAAACCATCCAAACAAAAATGTTTCCAAAATTTTTTAAAAATATTTTTTATGATCAGTAATTTACCTCAAGTATATTTTTTAACGGTGTGTGTGGTAATTACGGTCTGTTTAAAACCGGCACGCTTAATATATTTGTTGTGCTGCTGGGAAAATGATACATTATATATCAACCTTAATTATTTGAATTGACGTTAAATATTTTAGTAGTAAAAATATAATACTGTTACTGTTATTAATTAATATACTTATTATGTAATTGTTTCTATATCCGGAAAAAGAAATGAAACCCAAGCTGTTCAATCAAACTGAATAATCATCAAGATGATAAAAATGAAACTAATTTTCTTCCTGTCAGAGAAATTAAATATTTGACTTTTTGCTATAATTAAAAATAAATACAAGAAAAAATTTATTATAATTATATGTCTAAAGTTGTATACATACTTGTTATCTGATATACAAAACAAAATATATATCTATAAAATAATATCCTGTTCTGTTACAACTTATTATTATACAAGTATACTACTTTATAAAAACAACAAAAAATTCTATCATCAATTTCTATTCTCATTATCGCTAATTATTATTATAATTAATTAATATATTATACATAAATATATATTTGAAGAAAATAATTAAATTATTTAAAGAGACGAAGGGGAAAAGAGTGAATATGTAAGAAAAAAAGTGTGAAACAAAAATTTATAGTGCTAAAAATATGCAAAATATACTGAGATGTGAAACAAGAATTATGACCACTCTGTGTCTACTAATCATATAATTATTATTCACATAATTACTCTAATTAATATTTTTACAAGATAATATATCAAATTTGTTTATAGATTGCGAGAAAATAATGTTTTTAAATCCCTTTTTGCACACACATTCTCTCTCTCTATCTCTGAGATTACTTGTCTGTGTTGACACTGACGAAATCACTAATTAAATTAGTTGGCATTAAATGATCTGTGCATGATTAAAACTATTAACATTAATTATTATAGTTAAATATGGCTACTTTTACACTTCTTCCCATTCCCTAAGAGAAACAAACAACGTGTCCTCCAACAATGCTTAAGCTTCCGGCGTCTGCAACTTTTTGATGCAAAATCATATACAAAACAGTTTCGTTGTTAAAGTTAATTGATGATTAATTACACTCTGAAATGTATACATTAATTATCAAATTAATTATAAATATATATATTTTTGGAGTGATAAAGAAAAAAAACCACACATTGTTGAAAACTGGCAGTTTGAAATGATTCATTTTTCTTTCATTTTTTAAAGTGATGAAACAAGTTAATTAGTGGGCGTAAATATAGTTAGTTTGCTGTACCTTGATACAATTATGATTATTGTTAAAACTCTGTTAGTTTAATTATAACTACCATTTAATCACAAAATTTTACTTCCAAGTGTTTAACTGACATGAAATGTATTTAAAATGGTGCCTCTCACACACACAAAGAAAGCAAAGTCTAACTTTCCAAATTAACTAATTAAGACATTTTTTTAAACATTTCATTAAAAAATGAGCCCTTTTGTTACTTGTAAATTATAATTATCAACTACATTTAAAAATCTAGTTTTAATGTCTGTTTTTAAATGGACTTTTTGGTGAGGAATAAGATTTATATATATAAAGTTTTTACGTGATATTTTAAATGTCGGATTTGTAAATTTAATTGCAATTTAAACGAGACTATAGAGAATAAGTACTTCATGTCCGTTTCCTCCTCCTCCTCCTCCTTCTACCGCTCTTGTGTTACTAATCATAACCATGATTAAAAATGATAACAGTTAAAAATGGTTAATGGCAGTTAAAAGAATTTTAATCATGGTATGATTTCTATTTAATTTATAAATAGATAATTTGCGGTGAATAAAAAAATCATATATATTTTGAAGAATACACAAGAAAATAATTGCTTAATTCATTCTAGAATAGTTAGTCTAGTTTTTAATTATAATTAAATGCTATGATAATTAGACTTCATAAAGTTTGCTCCTTAGTTTAGCGTCGTCTTCAAGACAAACAATGCATATGAGAACGTTCTGCCATCGAGTGTTGGGGCGAAGCGGGAAACCTCTGTTTTGAATTTTACACTATAAAGCTGATATACTGAAACTGAGCTGCTTAAAAGTAAACTTGGATGTTGCGAAGGGAAGGGTTAATTATTAATTAAAGTTAAATGACTGAAATAATTAGATAGTACAGTTTGTATACGGTGTAATAAGCTGTTAAAATGACGGAGAAGGACTTGCGAAGGGCCTACTACCCCAACTATTTTTCTATTGACAATATTTTGGCTTGTCAGACATTGATATCCTGTCGAACGGAAATTCGACTCCCAAAGTTTGGTAAGCGTTAATTAACTAGGCGGTTAAGTTTTTTTGAGAAATGATCATGTGGACAATTTAATTATAATTGTTGTTTATTATTTGTATTTGAATTTACACAGGTTTCCTAGTGCCAGACTGTCAATCAGAGGATTTGCCAGTTGGCGTTAATTTGCAGCTACCGTTATGGGCGGCCAGGGTACTTTGTAGACCAACGCGTACTTATGTTTCTGTGAATATTCCTGGTGGATTTAAGGAGGCTCATAGGTGAATTTTAACCGTCAATGCTCAATATTGAGTTGTTAAATGGGTTTTAAGGCTAGTTAAAGCAAGAATTTGTTTGATTTGTGTTTGTAGAGACGTAACTGAAGTAAAGCCAACGTCAACCGATCTGAAGAAAGTGAACAATCAGTATTTTGAAGCTGGACATTTGTGTACTTCTTTATTTCATAATGATGCCGGAGAGTTGGCAGAAATGCTGCCGGAGGTATGTAATAATTTGGAATAATGTTCAATTTATTTTAGAAAATTTTAACTTAGTTCGGTTGATAACTGTAGGCGTTATATTCCTGTTTTGTAGGTACTCCAACAAAGGATACTGTGTATTGGAGAAACCACAATCCCGTACCCACGTCCATCCTGGGCTCGAAAGATCTACAGCAGTGAGCCGATTCCCCCTGAACTGATGGATATTCTTGAGGCGAAAATCTATCAGGACGCAGATGTCGGTTCAAAGAATGTTCTAAAGTGGTTAGAACCCATTCGAAACGTGCCTGCCTCATACTCATCTCATTCCGCTCAGCAGCTTATCCACAAGCAACACCGAATACCTGAACGCACCCCACCTCACCAGCACCATTCCCCGCAACATCAGCAACATCATTCGCCCGGGCAACATCACTCGCCCCATCACTCACCGGCACCGGTTAGTATTTCCTCAGGTTCTCATCCGATCATCTCATCAGCGTCTCATCCCAGCAGTCATCACAACCCATATGGAAACACTGGAGCACCTGGAGGTCATCCAGCTTTCATGCCGCAATACGTTCCTATGAATATGAGCCTTAATCACCCGGCCATGTCGGTGCCATCTAGTGCGCCTCCTGCTCACACTTTAATAAACCAAACGGCTGGCACTAATTTTCATCAGTCGCTACCTTATCAACAGCAACAACAGCAGCAGCACCTGCATCATCATTCCCAGCATCTTCAACAGCATCACCATCACATGATGCAGTAAGTCATCGTGTGCGTCAAGTTGGCGCATTTGCCCGTCAAGCTAGCGCCCTCCGCCACTAAAGCGTCAAGTCAGCGACCTGTCACCCTTTTTTACGAAATCGTCAATTGTTGTTGTCTTGTTTAAAATAATTTCTTGTAATAATAATCTTGTAATGGAACAAGTATCAACTACAAAAAGGGCGAAAAGGTGCTGATTTAACGCCTTCGGGCGGAGGATGCTAGCTTGGCGGGCGCCAACTTGATGCATGCGATCTTATCGCCGAAGACCGTTTCAACCATTCAGCTTCGTCAAAACTCGTTTAATTGAGAAAAATGGAATTGTGTATGGTCCTAGTTGTTAGGGTTTCTTTAATTAGCTATTTCGTTTTTTAAAAGAAACTTATTATTTTAATTTTAACCCATTTTACCTCATTTGCATGTTTTACAGCTATTGTTTTAACTATGAAATGTTAATTTTCTATGCTGATTTTATGACTTAAATAAATCGTCGAAGTATTTGACAAAGAAATTTTGGCAGCTACTTGCAAAATCTCTGCTTTTCTATTAAAAATATCTTACTTTTTTATATTTTCTCATTAAAATGAACGACACATTTAACACATAATTATATATGCAACATGCAACACTTGTTAAATAATTATTGTTGAATAGGTATACTTTCTTAGCGAATTTACATTAAGAATGTAATACTCTGAAATGGTTGGTACTTGAACAATTTACAAGAAATGTAGACGTTTTAAGAAAAAAATTGTACGTGGAATAAAATAATTGACATTTGCTAAATAATAACGAGTGCATTTAAATAATTCATTAAAACAGGACAAACAACAACTCAAAAAACTATCATTAACTTGAAATGTGCGGGTAGGGAATAGAGCATCATAATAATAATATTTATATGTACATGTAAACTTTTGCATCCGGAACAGAACGGAAAGTAACGGAATCTAACTGAAAACTGTGGTCATGTTTAAATGGTGAAACAACTGGCTTGCTAACTAATAATAGTCTGGCACAGGCGCACATACAATCTTCACAAAATCCGTGTATTTAACCATTCCTCCTCCACCCGCGACATTTGCCTCTCGGAAAATCTGATCCACTGAAAAAGTATTGAGCAATAGTTCACCAATTAATCATCCAATTAAAAACGATAAACTTGAAATATAATTTACATAAACTAGTTATTTTTACCTTCTCGAGGACTCAACTTTTCGCCCCATCGTCCCAAAATATGCTTCAGCTCTTTAGCTGGTATAACGCCTTTCCCTTTCGGATCTGCAGCCCGAAACGCCTCCAATATTTCATCCGGCACTTTTTCTACCTGATTATGAGTGTGCATCACTTCCAAAAAGTCAGCAAATGACATCTTCCCACCTTTCTCTTTCAGGTACTTTTTCAACTCGGAAATGGTCGGGCTCATCCCTAAAGACCTCATAATCAGGCTCAGCTCGTCCAGCGTTCGAATGCTACCATTTCTCGCGTTCAAATAAAAACATTCTCGAAACTCTAAAATAAAAAACAAAAATCCAAAAATAATTAACTTTTAATCTACCATCAAATTAAACTAATATTCTCAAACCCATTAATCTCACCGTCTATATCCTGTTCCCGGAAAAACCTCGCCATTTTCCTCAATTAAACTTCCACGTTCCTTCAAAAGATCTTTGCCTCAACTTTTGGAAAGCGACACATACACAAGAAGCCCAGACCACTCAAAGAGAAACACTGTTCGCTTTAAAAAATTTTCAACAATCAACTAACGGAGATCAACAACCAGCACCTATTGCTGCATTGTTATTATTGGTTTTTTTACAGTAAAAAAATATTTGTATCCCTACACACCTGTCTATTCATACAGCATCACTGACCACTATTATCTCTCGTCTGAATGAAACAAGGTGTACTTTTATATCAAATTACATGACTAAAGCTTTTGCATACACACCTGTTGTACTCACCTGTACACTCCTCTCATTAACTTACCTGGTGGCTACAATCCACTTCTCTTTGTACATGGGTGAGTCAGAGCATTAAAAACATATTACACTCTTGTGTATCAACAATCATCACAGTTTTTTTCAACAATACAATCATTGCGATATCATGTATCCTTTCTGGCAAGCCATTGTTGAAATGATGTGAACATGAAAGCTTTCTCTCTCAGATCTGGCGTCATAATGTGAGCAGCGTCAGTATTTTTTAAGGTGCTCTCAGCTCTTCTGCAGGTTCTTCTTTTGTGTGTACTCTTTAAAGCGCATGTAAAATAAATATGTATTCAGGATTATTTTTTTTCAGTGTCATTCATTCCATTAAAAATGAATGATACAATTTTTATATATTTCCTTTTCCCATTCCTCATTTTAAACCTCTTTTGCAAGTCTGGTTTATTGAGTGAGTGGATGATTAAGATAAGAATATATATGACGATTGATGATAAGAATGTTTAATTGTGTGCTTAACAAGGCCATTTAAAATTGTATCAGGATCATCAAAAAATTTTAAGCGAGTTGGTACACTTGTATGAAATGTATGAGATAGGTACAAATCGATAAAATAGCCTTGTTGAATATTTTGTAAAATTTGCATGCAAATAATATATGAGACCCAAGGCCATTTAAAATGATTGAATCAAAAAAACCTGAACAAGGGATTTAACAGTTAATGCGAGGAGTACACTTTAGTTTTACAGCATTTAAATAATTATTATGACCCCTCTGGGGTAACCAGGTCCTGTGGCTTTTAAATGCTCACGAGATTAATTTGAGGCCAGAGCGAAGGCGTTGGGATTTTTCATTAAAAAGCCCGTTGAGCAATGATAACCTTTTCCAGGTAAACATGTTAAATGAATACACAGAAATTAACTGATGTAAAGTCCTTTGGTCAATAAAAAGGAAAAGCTTTGTCCACGTTTTTTATTAACTATCCTTTGTTACCAATTTAATATAATAACAGTTTTTTATGTAGTTCATCCACATTTCCTTACTATTTTTCTCACTTTTCCCCTCAATTAACAAAAATTGTTACAATAATTATATCATTTAGGTTTAGGTAGGTAGGTTTATATTGTCTATAACATACTATAAATTCATTCATTCCCTGCCTCTCTCCGCATATAACTCCCAATAAATATTTTTGTTTTTACGAGTAATAATAATTAGTATGTAACTTTTTTTAACAATAAATAATCCCTCCTCTTATTATCCTTCTCTCTCTGAGATACTCTTTTTAAATTCCTGTTTCTCATTTAAAACTTTAATGATCAATTTATATAATCATTCTTACGTGGCTAATGTGTGTTTTTGTATGTAAGGTAGGTATATATAATATATTTTGTTGTTGTTGACATCATAAATAATGATCCGACTAGTTAGCTAAACACAACCGGAGTATAGTGGCTAATTATTATTATTATTATTTTTTAGGTATTTAAATTTTTTGTATAGAGTTTATCATCGTTAGTCGTTCTTGCGAACAAAGAGCAGGCAACGCATAAGCATAATCAGTACAACATGACAGTATGATGGTCATCTCATCAAGTTTAATAATTTAAGTTAATTAAGAATAATAATAAATATATATTGTATAAATATGGCTACTCATAAAATACTACATTTTTACAGCAAAAAATCTAACGGTTTCTCTACATAAATCTACCCATAATATAATGTTGTGATGTGTTGCGACGCATTCGGGACAAATACTTAAAAAATTACAATAATTAATTATTTTTAGTCGTGTAGACAAGAAAGGCTGATCACACCACGGATAAAAGTTTTTTTAGATAAGCATCCCATTCTGGTTTGGTAAAAATTTTTTTGCCAAGATTATTAGTTTTTACAAGCAATAATCATGATCATTTTTAAATAGTCATCAAAAAATATAAACAGTATTACCAAATATTATTATTATTTTGATTGTTGTTTTTAAAAACTACAATTAACTCTACTACATAAAGAACACGCTTAATTGTTTTAGGTCAGTTGAATATATATTTTTAAAAACTAAAACTATAGAAAAAGCTATAAAAAACTACTAGAAATGCACGTGTGTATATAAAGTTACAATAATAATAATAGTTAAAACTAAATATATTTCTTGATGTTGCACGGAGATATCACGTATTTAAGAAGAAGAGTTTCTCAGTTTTTTTTATAAATAAAAAATCATCAGAATGGTAAATATGTATGTACGTATGAAAAAATGGCTGGTGTGTCATTAAAGTCATGAGAAGAAGATGATATAGCCAAAAAAGGCATGGAAAGCTTCTGTTAATGTTTCTGCTTTTGCATCACTATGTTAATTACGCTACTACTTAAAATTGATTGACTTAACTAGATAAACTGTTTGTTGTGTGTGTATGTTTGTGTGTGATGTAGTTTTTTAATGAATGGTTAAAAATGTACTTATTACTCTGGAATGCAAACTGCTGGGTATATTTTATTTATATAAATAAAATTAGTGGTGAGGTTAGTGTTGCTGGTGGTGATGATCATTATTGCGACTGGTGCTTCCCTCCCGTCTTGCGAGGTCTACCATGCGAAAGATTAGAACGGAGAGGACCTTATCAAGTGGATCACAAAATCCTCTTTGCATCCATTTCGGAATGGTGATTCGGGCGTGGGAAAAGCCAAGCTTTTGAAGAATGTAGTCGACGCCGTAAGGCTCGATACTTTTGCCGGCCCAGGAGAGAAGTCGAACGGTGGGCTCTAGTTGCCAAGTTTTGCAGTGGTAATCTCTCCAGTCCCTTTGAAGCCGCATTTCTAGTTCAAGGGTGGGACCGGATGATGGACCGGATGTGGCTCCGCGACTACCGCTGGACGTGATATTGATTTTTAAGGGGGTTGAAGCAGAGCTGGAATGGAAGGAAGGGCTTCCTTCTGATTTTAGGCCGGAGGAGGTTCCACGTTGGGGTGCAAGGCCGGAAGAATGATGAGAAGAGTCTGCTGCTGAGGAAGATCCTGATCCTAAGTTTCCACTGCTGCCAACAATGGAACTTGGTCCCCTGCTGGTCATTGGGGATGAACCTCCAACAGGTGTGGTAGATGCACTGGAATACTGGGACTCTACCTCACCAGAGTCCATGCGAACTGAAGGACTTTGACTTCGGCCTGCGGCCAGTTGGGCGGAAACGAGTTTTTCTTTTTCTTTGATGTAAGATGTAATGAGGTCGTGAAGGAAAAAGAATGCTTCTGCGTCCACGGTAACAAAAATGTGATCTCCAAATTCTGTGATGAAGCTGCATTCCACAACTGGCTTTCCAACGGTTGTACCACTTCCGTCTGGGGTGGAACAAGCTTGAAGATGTTCTGTCTTGAAAAATAGCTCCAGACTGGGCAAGGCAAAAATCACTTCACGATTGTGGTTAGGATCATGCAGACGTGCAGGTGTTCGTCGCTCAGAGCCACCGGAATCAGCACGCTCCCGTTCCACACGCTCTCGTTCTCGTTCCAAACTCGGAAATCGAGCCACTATAAAACAATCATCAGAAAATAATTAAATATTACCATACAATTATAACTTAAATGACAGGATTTAAATATTCCCACTCACCATCATCAATCTCGGAAGGCGCAAACGCATAATGAAACCATTCATGGAGAGTTCGGAACTGCGGTGGAAACATGACATTTCTCGTAATTCTGCACACCATCGCCATGCTTTCGTGCTGCACACTGTTGATGCTCATCGCATGCGTGTTTTGCTGGCCTAAAGAAAAGTTCAAGTTCTGAACCACGTGAACGCAACAGGATGAGGCGGAGGATGGACTTTGCTGGCCTCCCATTTCTTGCTGTCTTGTTTCCTGAGCTTCAGTAGAAAATGAGATGAACGGTTCTTTCAAACTAAACAGGGCCCAGCTCTTGGCTTTAAAGTTGACTCCGTGGAAGCACGCCAACGAAATGTTATTCCCGTGGAGATCCATGGTGCCTCCTAGTACAGTACCGGCCTCTGGAAGAGGCACCAGCATGCTGCTAATCGACATCAGACTTACTTTATCCAACACCTGTTGCCAATGTCTTTGATGTTGATGTTGGAAATAGACTTTAGCTGGTTCCTCTCTCCCCACCGATTTCCGTCCCATGTTTGGTGTTAATTGAGCTCCAGTGGCTGAGCTGGCACCTGACCCACCACTTCCACCCGCATCATGATGCATATTGCTAAGAACCCACTTGCTGCTCTTGAACTGCTGACTAAAAAACTCGTCCAATTTGCAATGCATTTTGAGTAGGTCCACTGTTGTCGACTTGGAAATCATTAGCTGTAGTTGATCCCAGCCCATATCTCCGTGAATGAATATCATCGCAGGTCTATAAGTGGCTAACATGGAATCTTCTGTGTCAAAATGCCTACCTCTGTGGGATTGTACTTGCCATTCGTCCTTTAACTTCACCTCAAGGCCGCTCACCCTTCCCATAAGGGATGGAATTGGAGCACCGCCAGCAGATGTTGATCCTAACGGTGGTATATCTGAAATGGGTAATCCACTTCGTGTCAAAGAACTGGTCATGATGTTACTTCTTTTTCGGCCGGTACTGCCACCTCCGCCATCTACACCGTCGCGACCCTTGCCGTCTCTTGGATTTCCCATGCCATATGAAAGGCTGTTTCTGCGGGAAGACGCCGTCTTGAGTAAAGACGGGCTGCTGGTGGAAGCATCCTTACTGTCTTCACCTAAAACTGCCGTTGTGGACATGTCACCAAGGAACACACGTCGAACCAGAGAACGCCGGTACCAGGCCTTGGGGAAAGCGAGGATCTCCGTCAAACGTCGCATATCGTATTTGAAAGAAGCCGAGCCAATGTCCACGATTGCTGCAAAGAAAGATACAGGTTATTATTATAATCAGTAGTTATTTAATTTTCTAAATGGAGTCAAACTTCAAAGAAAACTTACTGGAAAAGCGTATGGCTGCTTGGTGGGAAGAGCTGGAACTAGAACTGGTATTATTGCCTGATGACGTATTATTGCCATGGTCCATGAAAATGAAAGAATTGTACCCGGAAGACATTAAATGAACCTTTCGACTTCGCGACAGATGGAACTTGACAAACTCAACGTTCATACTGACGCTGTCTTTCCTCTCGTTATCACTCAACGGACTCCACTGATCTGCACAGACATAATCAAAATACCACCATAATGTTTAGCAATATTATCATCACGATTTAAAATTCTTTGCAAAAATAATGTTCAGCATTTTCTTATCACTATACTTACCAGCCTTCTTGGCAGCCCCATAAGGATGGAATATGTAAAGAGAAAAGTCAGACAAGCATCCTGTAACGGATAGACCCCCAATTATACTTGAACTTGGAACTGGTGTTAGAGGTCCAAAGCTTTGCGAGTTGCCCGCTTTCACAGAGTCCCCGCTGCCTGGTAACGTTGGCCCCATGTCAGCCGAGCTACCAGTAGTCCTCAATTTACTTCGGAAGGAAGTAGTCGACGATGCCGAGAAAGAGGGATGGTGATAGTGATGATGTGAATGAGCATGGTGCATATGCTTGCTTTTCCCAACCCCAGGAATGTTAGAAACTCCCTCGTAATCATGTTCCTCCTCTGCTCTTTTCGACGAAAATACAATGTCAAGAGCTGGAAGTCGAAGCATACACTCCACACGGGAGACAGGCTGGCAGGAAAATCGGAATGTGGAGGGCTGCATGTGAAAGTAGACGATAACGTCCACAGGAAATGAGGCATAGTAGGTGCTGGTCACGGCATCGTCCTCATCCTCAGAAACAGGAACTGGTTGTGTCGGCACGCCATCCGTAGATGACTGCCCAGCATTCGAGGTGGAACTTTGCTTGTTTTGTTGTAGCACAGAAAGCGGAATAGGTTCCAGGGTTTGTTCCAAAAAGTCTAAAATGTGAGGACTGATGATGGTCTCTTCGGGAACTGAGTGAAGTGTGATCCAAGCAAACATTGACGCCCGTTTCGTACCGGAACGACGACTGGAAGAAAACATGAATCCAGACTGACCCGTACTTCCGGCAGTGCTACTACCTGAGTCAGACCTTTCATGAGTATACGGTGGTCGTCCACTTCCCGGTGTCGCCCCGCCAATTCCCCCTCCATTATTGGCAGCATAGTTGGGATTAATACCACCAGCCAATCCCGCAGCACCCCAACTTTCCCGATCTTCATACAACGTGTGAGAATCATAGTGAATTTTAACATCCAACCCTGGAATATGGAATGTGGTGACATCAGTCAGTGAAGCTGCTCCCGCCCCCACAGCAAATGGGGACTTGATCCTTGTATTACTCAGATTATGTCTGGCTTTCCGACTCATTATAGGGCTGCTAATGTGAAGCAAGGAATCATATCCCGAGCCACTCCGCTCACTTCTCTTGCGTCTCTTCTCCAAATCATCCTCCTCCCCCTTGGCCTTCGTATGAAGCACACACTTGCCACTGTTGATAAACACCTTCACGTCCAACTCCAAGTCCACATTTGGCTCCTGCGCTTTCGTATGGCTGACTGAGCTACCCGGTGTCATGTGACCTCCACCCTTATTTCCCCCACCGGGAGGTGGATGCTCATCCTCTCCAATTATATCAGCAATGTTATCTTGACTGTCATTGTCCAACCAGACGCCAACAAACTCATCCTCGTCATCCGGTGTGGTCACGCTACCACCACTGTCAACGCTGTACTGCCTGAAAACGTCATTATAAACCACACATTATTTTTAAATCCTTCCCTTCCATATTCAAAAATAATTAAGAATAATAATAATAATTATAAATAAAAGGGAAACTTTGTACAAATTATTTTTCCACACAAACTTGAAAAAATAAAAAAATAAATGCAATTTTCTTCACAAGTTAAGTAATTGTTTCAGCATGCAAGAAAGAGATATGAATGGCGAGTCACATGCATTTTCTTGTTGGGTCACAAGAGGTTAATTAATACAAATAAAGCAAGTCATAAAAAAGCGCCTTTAAAACTGTATCATTTAAAACTCATTTTTTGTCATATCAGTTAACTCCACACAACAACAGCACAAACAAAAAGCATATTATTAACCTTAAAAATAAAAATAAAATAATTATGAGTATAGTTAATTATTCCAGGTTAATTAGGTTTCATTTAAAAAATACTACTTATAAATTATATAGCTCTATAATAATAACCACTACAATTAGTTGTAAAAATCTACACCACTACTACTACTTGTTATTATTTAAGGTAGTAGCGAAGAAGGAGAAATTAATTATTTTTAATTATTTTATACCGCCAAGTGTTGCCAAAAGTGACCCTTTGCTTGGTCGTTCGATGTTGCTGCTGGTGAGGCTGATTAAGAAGTAATGAGGAGCGAGATGAAGAAGGTGACGAGGCACTGGCAAAGGAATGGGTGGGCGTTGAGCTGCTAACTACCATATCCCCAGGACTGCAGCACGCACGAACATACACAATTAATCATACGAATAATGATAGACATTTAAAAGAGAAAGAGCGAGAAAGATAATTTCAGAACAGAGAAATGTTACAACAAAAAACAATTAAATTAAAAAAATACATTTTTTAAACGGAAAACTTAATCATAATAATAATGAAGTTAGAGTACACAACAGGAGAACATTGTACATTTAAGTAATTATTGTCATTATGTTTGGCTGACTTGTTGTCGGCGATAATAATTAATCATGGGTCAATAATTATCCTAACTAACAAAACTAACTGTGCTTGGTGATCATATTTAACTTAATTGTACTCTGGTAATATTTTCTTTTTCAAATGAATTCGACTTAAAATTGACCCAAATTGAAGGTCCTATTATGTAGTTATTTTTATTAGGTGTGTGTGTATTGATGATATATGGAGATTTAACCTTTGACCTCTGTCTGTTTTATAATATGCTAAGAACAAAATACAGGTTAACAATTTAACAACACAAAAATGTAAAAGAACAGGAAAAAACATAAAAAGCGGTGTGAACGCTACCAACCATTTGGCCCAGTTATTTCATGACAATAAACTATATAGATTAGTCTTTAATTAACCTTTGGTCATAAATGCTTTTTGAAAGGTTCCTACTATATGATACAACTGATTGATCAAGTCAAGTGATTTGAATTTTTGTTTCAATAAGCGTTTTGGTTTCGTGTGCTCTGTTGTTTTGTACATTGCTAGTGGTTAATTGTAACTAAGGTAGTTAAAAAAATGGTAACGTACCTCCATTCAGGTTGTTTGTCCGAGTCTGGTGTACCAACAGCCAGGGATTTGCTACGATGCCCGAGTGACTTTTGCTGCCCTTCCCTGTTCCCACCTCCCCAACTAAACTTGTCACGAATACTGGCCGCCTTTGTACTTTGTCTGCGCAGCTTTTTAATCCAGTCTCTGCGCAGGTCTCTAAAGGCCACATTTTCTAACTCTTGAAGCTTCCTTCTCTCCTCTTCAATTTGTGCTTGAGGAGATCCCGCCTTATTCAGCTCATCGATAAGACTAATCCTCTCCTGCATCTCTTTCTCGAGCATGCTTCTCTTTTGCCGAGGTCCCACGCTAGGATCGGTGAGAAAAGCGGGTAAGTTATTGTCCTGAGCTACACTCTTCTGTCGTCTGAGAACGACCACGCTTTCTTGAGAAATGGACCTGGCTGCCCGAGGTGGTCTACTGCGAAGTCCATCCTCACCTCTTTCACTCTCCGGGAAATCATCCGTGTTCAAAAAGTCATCCCGGCCTTCACCTTCTTCGTCCCCTTCCTCTTCTCTGCCATCTTCCTCATCTTCCCCAACAACATTCTCCTCGTCTTCCTCCTCATCCTCTTCAAATGCAGCGAGTGTCGTAAGTGTATGGCCTAAAGCGCTCAGTTGCTTGCCAATGTTGACATCCACGTGCATGTCCACACCTTCCATTTGCCACTGCACGTTTAGAAACCATTTGGCATTGCGTCCTGTCTCCTCTGGAGCCAGCACCCCACT
>JAHZMV010006925.1:0-113750 GCA_027743765.1 Coecobrya sp. COE2
CTTCCAATGGTCCAAAGTTCGAATCCTTCCAATCCACCAGATTACGATTCCTTCCAATGGCCCAAAGTTTTTTTTCAGACTTCCAATTGACAAAACGTGACCCCTTCCAATGGTGCCGATTGGCTCCAATCCTGAGAAGGCCAATACAGAATCCTTTCAGGGTCTAAAACCTTGATAATCACTACTGAAAATTCAATACTCTGCAGATGATATTTTCCCAGAGAATATTTCCAAAAAAAACTCCTATTGCTCAACAAGAAGTTTTTTTGTCGGGTTTGAAAGAGATGTTCCTTTCTTGAAGTGTCTAGAAGACCAGCTCGACAAATAATGATTCGAAACTGCAGGCCGCACCTCTATTTATGGGGAACATCATTTACATATAATTGCATAGTATATATGCGAATGATTTCCAGTATTCCATCCAATTGATCCGTTCTTGGAATTGTTAGAATGTTTCAAATTAATTCCGGAAACGATTTGACCTACATTTGACAGGGATTTGCATCATCATCAAACTCTGGTCATTTCTAAATTTGAATTTCCGTTAGAAATAAGTAAACGAATGTTTTTTGGTTTAGTAACGATAAGCAGTTTTATGAATACTTAATTGCCATTAAACAAAGTAGTTAAACGATGGTTGAGTAGAAGTAAAATATTCATGTTCATGAAGTTTATGATTTATCCCCATTTCCGTTGTTTGAAATCGATATTATTAGATTTAGAAACCGGAAGGAAGCAATATGCAAAGTGAATGCCATTTAGAATAAAATTGAGGAAGATGCAATCGAAGTAGTTTAAAATGTTCTAATTTAAATTGACAAATTTCCAGTTTACATTTGACCTGATAAGGAATAATTTTTAAGACAATATTCATGGATGTAATACTAAAGGTAGCATTTAAATTGGAGTGCGCAGAACGCATTTTATTCAAATTTTTTGAAATTATAATTATCGATTGATCGGCTTGGCATAAAATGTAATGCAGTATGATAAACTTAATAAAAATCTAAATACGTAAATTCATAATCCAAAAATGTGAAAGTAACAAGCAATATAATTATGGTAAATAATAATAATAACAGTTAGTCATTGTTCTTAATAAATTTTTACATCTTAACAGAAATTTCCACTTTAATTAGGTAAACATTATATGCACAACGTAAATAAATTACATCAAGTAGGAGTTTTGGGTTTAAACATACAAAAAGCAAGGAACAAAATTTCAACACCCTATGAAGTTCAGACTAACGGACTGCATCGTTTAATCCAATGTAACGGCAAAAACATCAAATGTTTCAATTAAAGTAGCTAAACATCACGAAATAAATAGTAGTTAGTAGTTAAAATTAATTAGTAGTCAAAAACTGGACCATAAATAAAATTTAATAAATCAATACTGAATAAATGACTCCGGAAATATGTAAATCCACCCCAACTCCGGAAGTACCTTTTACATTACTTAAATACAGACAAAGAATGATAGCAAACAGTGCATGACTTTTGGAATACCTTAAAAGTGTAAATGAAGAGATCAATGATATATACCATAATTAATTTCACATAATTTGCAAAAATTCATATTATTTTAAGTGTGCTAATTTTAAGAATGATTTATGAAAAGAATTTTTAAATTTCATATTAAAGATGAATCGTTCTCCAGTATACAAATAAATACCGATTGATAACTAGCTGAAAATGAGCACATGTAAAACTCTCGGTTCAATTTAGTAACAATTTGAATAACAACAAGTACTATTTCATCTCCATAACTTTGTCACCTTTTTTCAACGATGATAAATTTTATAACAAGGTCAGCATTTAAGCTTTTTCTGTATAAATCACACAATTATGTAAACTATTTTTTTGTTCTACTCATTTGTAGCTTAAATTTATGCGAGTTCGTCTAACAATATAAGAAACTCAGACCGATTTCATAAATCACTTTTTTTCTCGGTAAGAATGATGCTAACATAGATAACACTTATTTTTTTGCATACTTAAAACTAATTAATGAAATTTTACAATTTATTTTACACGACTGTATATTATATAACATATCATAGAATTATTATACTGTACGTTTTTAATTGATCCCCTCGTGAAGTAGTGTATATTTTTATCCATTTTGTATCCGTGCGCACGCGAAAATTGTATTTTTTAAACTCAGGTAATACGGTAATTGTGGGAGTACTTGGTAATATAATCATTGTAATATTTTAGGCACTGGTTACTAAAAGATTACCTATTATTTTTGTAAGACGTCTCCTTCAACAATGCTCTATTATACTTATTATATTATGTACACGAAACGGATGAGAATTTAAGAAAATTAAATGGTGAAACAGAATGAGTATAACCGTCGCGGTAACCTCTATACAGCTTTTGCTAAATTATATTAATATAACTAACTATATTTTACTAGGATTATATATTATTTGCATTCATTGAATTTCGTGATTTGGTTGTAGTGGAAAATATTTCTCCTGCAAATACTTTTATTCTAAATCTCATGACAATTTTTTTACTTAATTTTAATTTAGCGACGGAAAAGAGGCATTTTTCTCCATTTGTGGGTTTTTTTGTCGAAAATACAACATTGCCTGATAGGCATACTCTTTGGTATTTAACCACCGTAACAATTTTTTTTATTAGTAACACTTATACAATCCGTAATGATAAGACACAATAAATTAACTATTTCAAAGCGGACATTTTGCTTTGCATAATTAACAATATAAATATTAAATATTTCAATTAGAGCAATAATTATAGGCACAGCATTATTATAGGTAAATTATATGGAAGAATTAACATTCATCTATCAACACAATAAAATTGACAAATAATCTGTATGAAATTAAATTGTCGACATGCACACTTTGAAGTCTAGTAATAAGGAACATTATACAGGACGAGACATTAAATCGTTTGATTTTGATAACCATTTAAATATCTTTTTCTCTCACTGTGTGGACAAGAACAGGAAATGGTTTTGGATTGAGAGAAAAACGAAAACAAATTAAGTCTTAGAACGGCATAAATAACAACATAGTTAGAATAACATTAATTTTTCAGTCTTCAAAAGTTAAGGCATAATAGACAATTATTAATTTCAGTTCGTTATAATAATCATAATAATTATAAATACAAATGATAACTAGTGTTAACATTCCAACATCTGAATTAAGTTAAAGATTAATAATTAACATACTATCAACAATATAAGAAGTTTCATACCAGAAATAGACTATTGAATATTTCCAAGCATGATGGTAAACAGTGTATCTCTTGATAATAAATAAATAATGTACAGAAAGTAATTTTTATTGCTTTTGGCATTATTGAGTGTTCTTTGAATTGTGACTTGATATTTCGTTTGTTGGAAGCACACCGTTTACCAAGCAAGTTTTGTTGACTGACGTTCAAGAGCTCACCGTTTACCACCACACGTGGGAATAATAAGAAATACAAACATTTATCTCTGTAAAGTGAAGATGTAAAACTGTAATGCATAGTATTTTGTGGCGACGATGAGTAAGGAGATCAATAGCAGCCATCGCGCCAATCATCCACTGGTCCCTTTTGGGAAGCACTAGACCCTTTTGAAGTATTTCCTCCCAAACGGCTGGAAGAATTGATTTGACTTGGACGGCTGAAAAACAAAAAAAGATGAGAAAAAAATGATTATAATGAATTTGTTGGGTATCATCTCACGTATCAATAAATATTAAAACAGTATATCTACCTAAAACGGAACTGGCCTGGAGCTGGGATTCGGCTTTGTGACCGAAAAGTAGGAACTGGGATTCCCGGGGCTGTTGATCCGCGTGATGAAACTGGGTGTGCTGGCTGCTGTGCGATGTTAGCAGAAGACGCAGTTGGTCGAGGTGGTCGCAGACCACCGGTGTAGCGCGGAGCGGCCATACCAGTTGTACGCACATTACCCATTGATGATCCCTGAGGTCTGTTCATACCCGATGAAGCTCGGAAATTATTGGACCCTAAGGCTTGAGCTGAGTATACTCTGGAAGCACCACCCTGTCCTGGACTAATACCACTGGAAATACGATTTAAGGCGGCTGGGGTAGACGTGTTACTACCACCCTAATAAATATAATATAATAAATTAATATAAATATACCACAAATGCGACAAAATAAATATAGCTGGCATCAAATAAAATAAATGAGAAAAGAATAAGAAAAATTAAAACTAACTCTAGCACGTTGGTTATCAGGAGCACACAGTCCTTGGTTAGAGCTCGACGTTGAAGTCGATTCAGATCCATGAACCCTCAACCGAGGTCTATTGTCCCCATTTCCTAGCCGTGAAAGGCGCGAATCACTGATGTAATGGTTCTTTCTTAATTGGCCACCGCCAGCCTGAGGAAACACCAAATTTGATCGGATACTCGTGGCGTTACGAATTACCGCTAGATTAGGCATACTGCGTCGGACAGCTTCACCTTCAAATAAATGAGTAAATGATTTACAGATAATGTACATACATTAATGGTAAGTTTAGTAAGTAGGACATTCAGATAAATACATCATACTTAAGTAAATTGAAAACTTACTACTTGATTGAATATCGTCATACGACTGAGCGTCCATAGGACTAGATAATCCTGATGATGTCGGTGATTCAGATGAATGAGCCACAGAATACGTGTCGGTGGACGAAGTTCGTGCAACCAATCTTGTTTCATCCAAATTTGGCACAACAACTAGAGATTCGCAATTCATTTTTATATTAGATTTTTACATAAAATAATGTATGAACTAACAGAATAGACGAATAAATGTTAAATAAGGAGGAAACCACTACAAACAGTGACGTACCTCTTCCGCCATGATCAGGATATCGTCCACGAGTTATAGTAGAACATCCAAGGCCTGTAAACGATTTAATTGTAACAATTAATGTTCAAGTTATATAAAAAATCCAAAGATCATGTTGAGAAAATAAAACATATACAAAACCATATTATGCATATTCCACTTACTTCGGATTTGACTTGCAACACGTGAATTCAAATCTTCCATGCTTGTATTCCTACTACTACGTGCAACCTGAGCCTCCTTCTCCGCATCTTGATCATACGAAAATGTACTATTCAAATCGCACCTGGACGTATTAGCCGAGACCTGAGGGGATGAGTTATTATTGGGCGATTCCTCATCGCGACGAATAACATAAGACAAGTTTCTTGTAACGCGCCTTGATTTGTCAGAGGGGGACTCGCCATTTTCAGCCACGAACGTTTCGTTCAGATTAACCGGCGAGCCAGCAGCTCCAATTTCATTTGGAAGATCGCTAGAAGTCAAATCCATTGTGGTATTTAACTTATGTGGAGACAAATTTCCGATCTTAGGGTTGCGTTCAGGAGAGATGCTGATTGTTGTATTAAGAACTCTTTGAGGAGATGATGCGTCTCCTGCACCTCCATCTTGTTGAGGATACAATTCCATGGTGGTGTTAAGATGACTTCGGCCAGCGCTGGATCGTCGGACCACTTTGAACGTAGCACCACTGCCCGCGGTTTCATTTAACAAGTTTGATCTAGCAGAAATTGGCCCATTCCTTGATATTGTCTTGTTGAAAGTATCTAAAACATCATCAAAATTATGATTAATAATATCAGAATTAATAAACTTCAAAACAAAATTACGTTTTGTATGATATACCAGAAGCTCCAAATTGATTCTGTGAGGGCACAACAGGTGACAAATCTATTGAACTCAATCGATTTGGTCCTCCACGTTCAGGAGACACGTCGATGGTCGAATTCATTCTATACGGAGATTCAGATCTTGCCAAATGTCGTGGGATGCAATCCGGAGACATGTTCATAGCTGTATTGAGATACCGGTGAGGCGAAGGTGTGTCCCCCATGCTTCCTTCATCTTGAGAGGACAACTCCAGTGAAGAGTTAATCTGACTTTTGCTGGAGCTTGATCGTCGGATGACTTTAAAAGTAGCACCGCTCCCCGCAGTTTCATTCATCAAATTTGATCTAGCAGACGCCGGCACATTCCGTTTTGTTTCGGCATAGATTTCCTCTGAAAATATTCATCAAAAAAATAAATGTAACGTTTTGAAGAAATAATTTATCGGAGAATAATAATAATAAATTGTAAACTAGTAACGTTTTGAAATATATTTTTATTACCAGTGATCGCTCGCGTCACATAATTCAATAAAGAATATCGTATGTTCAATAAGCCAGTATCCAAAAATGAACGATCATCTTCATTAAAGTTGGGCGGAAGCTTTGAGGGAATATCACAAAGCCTGTGGAATAATTCAACAAAAATCATTTGAAAACCTTGCTAAAATTCAAGATACCAAGAAGCTTTTTTAAAAACACTTACCAATCAGTGTCCCCAATAACTTCTGAAATGTCTTCCATTTCCAGTAAAGCCAGTTTATCAAATCCCTCAGCATCAGGAACAAATGAAGGTCTTCGCCCTCCGAAGATGTTAGCAGTTCCACTATTTCCAAGTGGCACACTCACAGCTCCATCAGTTGAAGAAGTTCCAGAGAGTAATGAACTAGGAGCCGGACTATCCAAATACATTCGGTCAAGATTAACCTGAATATCATCCAGTTGCTCCCCCGTTGCGTTTAGCGAAAGAGAGCCAAGACTCCTGTCAGGCGTCTCAGCTCTAATAGACCCATCAGAATCTTGGAGAGACATGCCGAAGCTTACAATTGCCTGCGGCATTCGACCTTTCAATTTTTAAGTCTTCAAACGTAATTATCAACAAAATATTTTGCAAAGCTGTTGTTAGCTTCATCTGATAACTAAACAAAAGCTCCAGCACCCAGGAAACAACGATCACGAAGGTTGATACATCTTGAAGCAGGAACTAAGTCCAACTCCAGTAAATCGGAAGTAAACTAAAAAAAACAGACAACAAAAATTAACAAAAATTAATCCTCCGCTTTCTTCAATCTCCTCTTTTCAAACACACTACATAAATCTCCTCAGCAATTAACTATTTAACGAGCAATTAAGGCAGCAATTTTAATTAACAATTTACTGCTACTACTACTGACTGACTAATACAGCTGATGTACCATGTCAAAAAAATATACTAAGCCAATCTACTATTAATTATTACAATTTTAATCAGAAAAAACTGACTTAACAGCAAACTTTAATTATCTCCAACAAACCCAAATAATAATAGTCACTTAACTACTTATAATTCAGTAAATACGATAAATCTAATCTGTCCTGTCTTCCAAAGAAACTAAGTCTAACTTTAGCTACTAAACAAGACAATCTGATCGACCGGAACTAAGCAACCACAAGGAAAATTACTTACAACCTACTCCAATTACACTGACAACTACCAATTTACTACTATTACCAGCACAACTACTTAAAATACTAACTATTCAGCCTTTTAAACTTTTTGCCACAAATTTTCAACCACATGCCATCATGACAACACAAAAAACAAGAAAAAACAGCAAAAAAACCTTTTTTTACCGCACCGCAGATGATCGACAAAACTTTAAGCAGTACTAAATAAATTAAATACGATGACAATTCACAAATTACTCACAATATCCACTAATTAACTAACTTATGCATCCACAAAGCTACTAAAAACTGTTTCTTCAACAAAAACTAAAAAAATATAACTGCTCAGTCTACAGCTGCTTCAACTGTCTCACTACTCCAGCCTTTAAAAATACAAAACTCCCATCACAAACCAATCCACCGCCGCCACAGATGAGCAATTGTCATGACAGTCATCATGATGATCACACCATCACTAACTAAATCACTAATCAGTTAAATCACACTACCAATAATCTAAAAACAGTTAAAAAATAAACTTCCCTCCTCCTCTATTCCACCCTATTTAATTATTTCTCTCTCTCCTATTCCCTCACAATTAAATTAACTAACCTCACAAAAATACCCCACTCCTCACAAAAATACTTATGACAATCTCCCCCCTCAATAAATTATACCAATTATAGTTACCTAGTTACCTCTCTCTCCCCACAATAATGACTAATCTCTCTTTCTTCACGAAAACCTAAATAAAAATCTCACCCAAAAAATGTGTGACAAGTTCATGCAAATAAACAACAAGAGTGACGACACTCTCTGGATTTAGACAGGAAGGATGATAGAATAAAAATATGGAATTCACTCTACAATATAAACTTACACTAAAGCGGACTTACTATGTGCAAAAAATTACTTACTAGACTTGCCAAAATCTCTTGAATGGATTCGTAGACTCACACAAAAGCTCACACTAACTCTCTATTTTTTTTAAACAAAACACCGTATTTCTCACATTATAAGCCACACACCACTTGAAAATATACACTTGAAATTTTTACAATGTTACTCATTCTTGTGTGCCATTTAATTTCAATGTGTGGTTTATAGACTACAAAAAAAGTGAAAGATTAGCGAGAGGGATTAGAAGGATGATCATGTGTGTATGCTCAGTATATAGAAATTTTTTACTTACGTTACTCGTCTGAATGAGGAGACCGATTGTGTTTTATTGAAAGCAAAAGCAGAGGAGAGAGAAAAACCAGCTAACCTCGCACGATTTAGTTTAGCGTGTGGGGATGGAAGGAAGAAGGTGAGAAAGATGGGATGTGAAGATGTGTAGTTTGTTGGATGGAAAGGATTACAAAGTTGGTGGTTTGATTGACAGCTAGGCCGTGTGTTAGAGAAATTGCTGCAGTAGAAGAGGGTTTATAGAGGATGGTGTGGTGGTGTAGAACCATAATATTTACCTGGTTTGTTTTCATGTATGAAATGTCTTTGTTCACACAGGTTTGTAGAATGATGTGAGGAGTTTACAGGTGTTGCGTTGTTTGTTGGGAGGATTTTTGCATGCAAAAAAGGGAAGGTAGGTGGTTTTTTTTAGGTTTTGTTGTCTGGGATGCCCGCTGAGATGAATATGGTCAGGATGTTAGGATTTTCTGTCAAATTAATTTCGGATTTTTTGGGCGTTTTTTGAAAGGGAAAGTAATATTGGAGGATGGATGTAGGGTATTGTTTTTAGTAATGGCTATTGTTCTGGTGGGCTTTTGCTTAAGGGATCATCTATCAGCGTCAGAGGGATGTGGGGTTACTTTTTTAAATTAAATTTTGGACAATGGGAAGGTATGATCTTGTAGAGATTCGGGTAGAGGTTGTAATATTGGCTGATGGATTATATATGAAATGGAAGATGCGGATCTTTAGAAAAAATGTAGTTTTATGGATGAGGTTTATTGGAGTAAATGGATTACATAAATTTTTTGAAAGTTAAATATTGTTTTAAGATAATGCTTAGGTTAGGTTAGTTAACTGGTAGCTTATGTACTGGGAATTATTTAATGTTCAAATGCAAAATTAGAAATGTGGCAAGAAGAAATATTGCAAAATACCAATTATACATACAGTCAGTACTACTGACGCAGTATAGCCTATAGAGGGATTAATTATGTTTAAACGTCAGTACTACTACAAAGAGTAATTTACTTTTTCAATAGTTTTAATTATGCTTCGTAGTATCAACAAAATTAATTAGTATGCAATTAGTAAAGTGTCTGTAGTTCACAGGACTCTTTTCATTTATTGCAATTATTTACTTGTTTCCTTCCTAGAAATTTCATTTACATGGATAAAATATGGACTACTGCACATGGAAAATTAACACCTCTCTCTACTTTCATACCAAAGTTGTCCAAATGTACGGAATAATCCTCTTTTTTGATAATTTTCTATCAGATTGATCGATTGAATTCCAGTTAACAAACTCGTTTCACCATCAATTCCAAAGATGGAACATTAGGTACAATACGGTTACTAATTACACACAACTTAAAAGTAAAAAGCGTTCTAGTGTGAACTTTTGCAGTTCACTGCACTCTCAGATCTCTCTGTATCCGTGTGTGTGTAATATTTTGCCAATTAAATTGTGTAATCCCAAGCGACACTTCTTTTACAATTGTTGTAGTTGTATGGCAGGAATGTATGCGCTTGTTTATTCCACTGAAGTACCGAATGTTTGATGGCGTGAATTGAACCTGCATTGATTTGTTTTTGACATGTGAGCTACATAAGGCCTGCCTCTTTGCAATTATGTATGCCAAATCAAGTCAATCGTCAATGACGTTCACGTTCATGCAAATTCTCTCTGCGGTAAAGCCTCCTCTTGGCACACAACTTTTACTTTCCCTTTTTCAACTCTGGAATATGTCAGGTTGGATTCAAGACAAAAGTCCAAAAAGGCATCAACAAACAGTACTTTCATATGGAAATGAGTTACTTCACAGTTAGCTCGAAAGCGGTGAACATTATTTTCAAACTTTTTTTTTCTCGTACAACGACAACATTTTCTATTCAGATCTCATCCATAAAAGACACGTCGTCAGATTTCGGTCTAAAAAAGACTTCTATTTACGAAATTGCCTTGGCGGTTCTTATATATATTTTTCTTGGCGTTATTGAACCAAAAGCGACGATGGAATGTAATGTGGTACATAAAAGTTGAATGAAAGCTTGTTACAAAAAATACAAAAAAAAACCTTGTGCTACCTCAAATTTTTTTTTGCAATCGGTCTAGATGTCGAAATTCTAGCAAAATGTCGCATGGTAATTTTCCTCAAGCTAGCCTAAAGAACTCATTTTTTGTCCCATTTCCTGAGTAGAATACTTATTGAACATATTATAAACCAAACTTTAAAACATCAGCCAAGAAGGAACCACTAAAATTAATGCAATCGGGAATCCTTACGCGGTGTGCTCTATTGGAATTTCATTTTGGAACATTTTATCCAATCCCCCTCCGCAATCTTTACAGTGCACATAATTTGCATTGTTATTATGATGACACAACCCGACTTTCTCTTACGCCTATATAGTCAATACATGCATGATAAAATGTTTTCTCTTTTTTTTCTTCAAAACTAACACAAGCTTACAAACTTTCCCCACCTCTATACCTTTGTTCATTCTTAAAACTGTCTAAAGATGCTTGTCTTCCATTGCTTCTGGAGTGAATCCAATCCTTTTTTTGAAAATCAACTCCTCCTGAACTAACCATTAGACAAAGGAAAGCACAACAACGAGACAAGTTGTAACGGTTTTACGGGGAATAAGAACAAGGAAGAAAGTGACGGCAAGTTGGCCAACCAAAGCCAACTCAAACTCCTCACGGAACCATCTCTCTTTTTTCCCTAACCCTTTCCCTCATTCCTTTTCTCATTTTCAGCCTTTCACAAGCCTGGCGTAGGATCAGCAACACAAAAAAAAGTACACACATATCTTGCCAAAGTGAACTCGAAGGACCAAAACATACAAAATATATAGCAAGTAGCATCAGCGCGCAATGGACCATCTAGCATTTACACCGACTTGGTTTTCACGTAATGTTTTCACTGTCTCTCGCACAAAATCTGACATCACGACGACATCACAGAGACTCCTTCAGTACAGTGCACTGCATCCTCCTGCATCTTCTTCAGCGTCTTCTCTCATATACAGCAGCCAGCCAAGCCATCCTTCCACAAGTCGGCTCGGTTGGTGATGCCGTTACCGTTACGTTCTCTCAATTCCAAACTTTATTTTTCTACATGAAAATCCTGCCGCCTCGATTTCTATTCTCTCTGCCAGCAGGCAGGCATCTCTCTCGCTCTCTTGCAAACTTACAGGAGACAGGTTCTTTTTTCGCTGTCTTCTTATAACTTATACGGATACGGCACGCATAACGGCAGTCGTTTTTATTATCAAAATAGTCTATCTAAGAAGAAATGAAAGGATGACTTTAACATGAAGGCAAGTAAAGTAAACGTACTATCAAAAAGAATATTTTGCAGCCCGTGCCAGCCAGACCAACTAGAAGAGTGAGTAGCAGCAATGCATTTTCTTCTTCAGAGATAGATACAACTTTGCTTGGATGGCTGACTGAAGGAAGTTGGAAGCAATGTGCCATGCAAAATACAACTTGCTTGTGAAACACATATATAATATACTTATTCTCTTGCTTTTTGGAATCCTCATTCCCTTTCCCTCTTCTTGTTTCACAGACTCTAAAACATCTACACAAGCAAAGATACATCTCTCTCACTCGCACACAACGCAGACAAGTGTACACACAGAAAACGAAATCGAGAAGAGAAACTGCCTTCCAAAAAAAATCTCCGCTCTCTCGACATCCACATTTGCCTGTGTTCTCTGTGGGAAAAGAGGAGAAAAGAGCCAGTCAGAGTTTATCCGCCGTCGTGGTGGCATGTGTGTAGTTTGTGAGTGTGTGTGCTGCTGCAAGCTATACACAAAAATATTTTGGGAAAACCGTATATATTATTATGCATGGAGTTTGTTGTAGAAAGATGCACACATTCCAATTTCCAAAGTAGAAGTTGAACGAAAACACTAGTAAAAAAACCTAAACAAAAACAATAGTTTTTTTGTTGTTGTTGTCGTGACAAGATATGGTGGGACTGTCGTTAATTTAGAGAAGAAGCAAAAGTTTCTACTTTTCTTTGATTTCATTAAGTTTCTTCGTCTTCGTCTTGTCTTGCATATTAGTACAAGTGAGATTTCATTAAAGACAGAGAGCGAGCGAGAATCGGAATAGAATAATAACGCGAGAGGAGACAAAGCAGTCGAGTAATTTATCAAGGAGTGCCGGCTGTATAGTTTGGCAGAGTGGGAAATTATTGTGAAGTTAACACCTTCCCCGTGTGCATAAAGTACTCATTGACACTGTCTTTTTGGCTATTACTATTCTACAACAAGTAATCAGCAAACTGAGACGTATCACGCATAAATGTACACGGAGAGAAACAGTAAAGACCATCATTATCCCAGTTCACTCGTCCCTTTTTGCCGAGTATTTCGTTCGAAATGCAAACAGAAAGTAATATGCACACATACAACCTTGTACTACTTCACTTTCAAAGTCTCCGACTGACTGACAATGAGAGTAGCCATCAGTGACTTGAGTGAATGGTAAAAAGAAAGGAGAAAGGAGAGAAAGAAAAGAGTACGGCTTAAAAACTTGATCTGCTTTCCTTGCTCGTTGGTTGCTCTCTGTGTGTTGTATGTATATTTTGTGTATGGTTGATGTTCCAAAAGTTTTCTCAGAAAGAAAAGGGAATAAAGAGAGAGAGATCAAAGAAACAATAATAGTAAATGATAATAATAATAATATTACCGGCATTGCCTGTGCATTGGAAACAAGGAGACAAAAAGATTCATGCCCACAGTTCTTCCACCCTTTCTCCTCCTCCTCCCCCCGATTGCCCATGCTCCCATCACTGCTTCCTCTTAGAAAATCTTACCCAGTCTGGGAACCACTACTGTCATCAGACTTTTACTTTTTTTTAAAAAAACTTTCTACTAGTCAGTCACCTTACTCAACCAAACCTATGTAAGCTTTCTATCACCATCGTCAACTTTACAACAGGAGTTCACTCTCTCCCTCTTTCTCTCGGTTTCTTGCTTCTAGTGGATCACCAGCCACAACTCTCATCGTCATCATCATCATCATCAACAGCATGATCGTCACCCAAACCTAACGTCGAACGCAAAGGAAAAGACGAGAGAGAATCTTATAAAAACTTTTTTTCTCTCTCAAGCCAGTCAAGTGAATGACTTTCTCTGGGAAAGAGGAAAAGGGGAAAGAGAGAGAGAGGGAGAGAGACTAGAGAAGTAGTCACGAGAAGAATTTCACTAGAGTCGTTGTTTCCTTCCGCCAACCAACAACACTACATCTCTCATCAGTCATCATCATCATCATCGTCGTCGTCATGAGCGCGTAGACTTTTTTATTGCTCGCTTTCGTCCCTCTCTTTCTCTCTCTTTCTCTCTCAAACACACACTCTTTCTGTCTCTTTTTTGTTATCATCTTTTTTTGTACGAGTGCTATTACTGAAAAAAACTTTCTTTTTTTCTGCCAGAAACTCTCGTGCTAGACGTTCAGGAAAAGTTTTTGTTCTATACCATTCTCTTTATCAGTGATGCTTCAGAGTGTGACGCTTAATAAATACGTAATTTAGGAAGAAATGGAATGAGCATTTTGTCACATTTCTTTTTAAAATGTTTTACTTGTTTCGGTAGCAAGTTATAGGTATGTTATATATGTATTTGGTTGTGTGACGAAAACTTGTCTTGTTTCTATGACCACAATCACACAAGTCGCAAAGTTATATAATATTCCTGACTGCTCCTCTCATTTTTATCGGTGTGTACACTCATTCAAAATTCATGTTCTAACCATTTTATTTCCCGTAAACACAAAAATATAAAATGTGTTCACACAGATACTGAGAGAGAGAAAAAAATAAATCTGTTCACTTTTTCTTCCTGCTGTCATTCATATACCGCGTTGTATAGTGTATGCCGGTCATGAACCAATTTTTTTTTACTTTTGCCGGTAGAAGATAAACCTTTATATTGTGGTGGTCTTCCTTTTCTAAAATAGACACACGCACAAAAAAATCTAAAATGCATTCAACATTCCGTCATACATATTATTTTGACGATAATACTAGTGATCAAACCAATGATGCGTTGTTATGTCGCCTAGTTTAATAGGCTACTACGGTTGACAATAACGAATTTCATTTTATATAAGAAACAGGCAAAAAGTTAAGGTTGTGAGTTGAACCAGTGCCAAAAATGAGTTGAAGGGCGACGTTGATGGTCTTGATGTGTCAAAACTAATTGTATGTATAACTATCACCAGAGCCTCTCTCTCCCGAAAATTTGCTACTTGTGTGACCGCTACTCTTTAGAAGAATGAATGGGATATACAATTTGGAATACAATAAAAAATGATAACATTTAATGAATGAGAGGATAAACAATAAAAGAAAAGGAAACAGTCTTTTGTTTTTTGTTGCCAACGTCATAACCATTAACCATTTTAATCATCAAACCATCATCATTTGCAGTACTATCATCCTTTCTGTATAAAAATATCACAGCATTTCGTAGTAACGTTACTACTGCTACCGCTACAACAGTTGTGTCAAAAGAAGATGCCAAGTTCTTCTCGTTTATCTTAAATACAAACCTAAAGCAAAAAAATAACATCCAAGACACTCAGCATATACACTTGTCATGCAAATGTCTGTTGTACTGTATTTGCCAAGAATAAAGCCAAGTTTTTTGTGTGCCAATGGCATTAAAATTGTGTCAAAAGAATTTGTGAATAGTGTCTAAAATGTTAAAAGAGTAGGATACAATAATGCACTTTTTATTATAGATTACTTCGCTAATGATAATATTATTATGTGCTATTAGTTACGAAGATGTAGAGTGTTCAGCAGTAACGTAATGTGTTGCGTGAAGTCCTTAAATACCGTTTGATGTATTGAAAATAATGATACGTTGAATGACGGGGTGACGTGAGATTGTACGCTAGAAGAATGACAGACAGAGAAAAGGACAACAGTTCAGGCTAATCTCACCTTTCCCAATTTGTTTGACTGAGAGTGAGTAAAAGACTCTCCACGTTTTATGTTTTTCCCTTTGAAGTAAAGCAAATGAATGAACTTGTAAAGTTTTCTGAAAGTTTTACGGGGATAATCAGTCAGTAACACTCATACTGAATGGAGCGGATGTTGTACTTAAGACGATATTAACACGACTGTGTTGCTTATTATTAGCTCTGTTAATTTTACCTACTCTGCACTTCACAGCAAGGTCATCCTTGTGTGAGAAAGTTGAGCTGATTGTTTATAAAAAGTCGAGTTGTACACAGAAAATGAACGGTTGCTGGTGTGATTTCACTCTGTAAATATATTCCTTTCTTGCGATCAAGTGACTTATTTGACGACAGAAAAAGAGCAAGAGACAGCCAGGAAATGCCTGGCCTCGTGGCATTCGGCCGCCGTTGGGCGGTTGGAAGTGATGATCTCTTTTTACCCAGCATCATCCTCTGCCTTCTTCACGTTATCTGGTAATGTCCGAATGCAAAATAATATACATTTTGTATAATATATAATTATATTATTATTCGTAGTTTGTCGTACTGCTTTATAGTTTTTGTGCGTATTCTATGTAATCAGCATAATGAAACAGAAAATGGTAGAGATATAAAATGCTAAATAATTAATGCCGGCTGTCACCGTGAACATACGTGGATGCTTACAAAACACGAGCGAAGAGATAAGCAGCGTACATGCACTTGATACCAATGATTACACTAGTAGGCTTTGCCAAATTTTTCTTATATTGTACATATATATTCCCAATGCAAGTTTTCTATAAAATGACCAAAAAGCGTTGATAGGCACGTGCCGCCATTTTACATCCACTCTGTGTGGAAAAACTCTGAAATTAATAGTGAAGTTTACAACCAAACATATTACCTATTTGTCGACAAAGTAAGCTAGTAAAATGAAACATTGGAATACGGTAAATTGCAACTGGAATGAGATAAATCGCAATTTAACAAGATGATGACAATGATCATAAAATGATTAAATTACTTCTCATGTTTCCTCTGCAGCTTTTCTTTCTCAGTAGTTACATCATCGGGGATACCCGACTTGGGTTAAACCGTAGATCCGAAAAAGCAGTAAAAAGATATCATCTTATCATCAGAATTTCTCTCGAGGCACAAGTAAAAACCAACCAGTGTCACGTTCATACGTTCATATGTCACTGTTGTTTCAGTCACGATCCACAGGAGCCGGATGTAGTGTCCGTTGTTTACATTGTCCCGATAATACCGCCGTAAGCACTTAGCATGGTAACGCAGTGTTCTACTTTATCCTTTCCTAAATCGTAAAAGCTTCTATGGAATTTTATAGATATTTTTTGGATGAAAAGTAAACCATTCAATTGCTCCGTATTAATTACAAGGAACTAACAACTAAGCAATAGTAGCATGGAATACTGAGATACATGTACAAAAAGGGCGATATAATGAGAGCGAGCAAGTGAATAAACTTGCTGTCACGTCAGATTCAAATTTCAATGATCCCGTGTTACGTTCGACACAGAAAACCTTTTATCCTCTTCACTTTTGGGTTAATTAGGTTTTTAAAAGTAACAAGTAACGTTTGATACCTGTCACCGTTTCATGTTGTCTTTTCAATTGTGGATTTTTAGAGAGTAGATAAGTGTCACGTATGTATGTTGTTTCACTTTGTAATTTGTTGTTTTCCATGTCAGGATGGAAACAAATTGAATTTAGATTATAGTTCAGAGGAGCGTTTATAACAACTTGGGCTGACTTTGACATTGTGCCTCAACATCCATTACAAACTTTTTCAAGGTTTCATGTAAAACAATGTACGAAAATAGTACTCCACTGGGTTCCTACAACCGGTATTCTCTTGTTGTTGTTGACGCTTTGATCTTTTATTTTTTATTGAGGATGTTGCGCAACCAGAAAATATTCTTTTATTTATTATTTCCCGAAATTGTTAAATGAAGAAATTGAGGTTGAAGTTGAGAGCAGTTCTCATTTTAGTCAGTGGAAGTTTCCTGGACTTTTCGTTGCGCAGTAAATAATACCTTTTCATGTGAATGATGCCACAGGGCAAGTAAAACTTATGAAAAAGGGTAGGAAACACTTATGTGACAATGTTTGCTGTAATTGTTGGTCGTCACCTCAAAGAGAAAGGTAAATGAGCACGGGTTTCATTTCTTCATGTTTTTGACAAATGTAATTAAAAGTTTCGTTTAAAGTTGGAAAATATCAGAGTCGAGAGAAAAGCTTACAATGATTTAATCTATAGTTGAAAAGAAGGAGGAAGAAAGATAATAAAAACGGAAAACTTTTTCGACCGTTACGAAAAAGAGGATAAAATCAGCAGTTTCTTTCAATTACTTCAAATTACCTTTCTTAACTTTGAACGTGCTCTAGTTCAACAAAAGCAATCGATTTTACATTAATGACCTTATTGCAGACCTTTTTCACCTTCTACCAGTAGGTATGTATATCTGCAGGTCACTTCCGCCATTTGTTAAAGCCATTTTACTTGAAGAATTTTAGAAAGTTTTACAGCATTCCATTTTCTTGGGATATGTAAAGTGTAAAGTATCTTCCATTTCCAATTCAAAGTTAGTCTAGACCATTGTTATAAAAGATTGCCTTTTACAACCTTTCAAATGGCGAAATCAATATTGCGAAAAAAATTCGTTTGACATTTCATGTAGTAATTTCTAACCTCAACCAATCCACTATTACCTTAGCGAAATAGGCGCTTACCCATCAACTTCAACTGCTGAATATTTCTCTGAAAATTGTTTCCCGTTTCAGACAAAAAGTATTGCCGTGCTTAATATAATGGGCAATACCGGGCTGCACCTCACCGTATATTAAATGAAAGGCCAAGATAAAGGGACTTGACGCATTGTGCAAGACAAAAATTTCATCTTTGCAACTACCCCAAATGAAACGACGTGTACCAACTTGTATGCCTATTTAATACCGGCCTAACCTACTGAAATACTTCTTTCTCCAACGGAACCCTCAAAGAGAAAGGAAGGACGTGAGGCCAGGTGTGAAAAGTGAAGTCACGCTGGATACGTAGCTAGATATAAATAGAATAAAAAGCCGACAAGGGAAATGGCAGCAGCTATAATGTATCTTTTTGTATCATTGCTAATTGCATACATATTACTTTTGGCTTTAGGTATTCTTCAAAAGAATGAGCATCCGTTTGTTCCATAATATTTTTGATTGATGTTGTGCTACGCTCCTGTCATTGGAATATTATATAACTTTTACCTAACTGCAAACTTAAGCTATAACAAACTGAAATATCAGACAGCTCATTTCAAATTATAATTATGGACTACAAAAACGGGATACTTTTTTCTATTCTTTCCTACCAAAAACGCATATTTAATGTGAGTTTGATTAATTACTTGCAAGAATAAACGAATGATACGATACAAAATTGCTTGCTCGTAGCTGCACATAAAACTTTATGCAACAAAGGGAAAATAAAAGGATAAAATGTATTTTATTGTAGCGAAAACGAAATAAAATGTACTTTTTGTAAAAGGTCATGACTCATGACTTTTATTGTGTAACATCAAGGAAGGCTAGAAATAGCAGCCGGAAAAAGCGTCACTGACGATGAATAAATATAACGGATACATGCAATTGTATATTGTTTCCTTTTAATATTTTTACACTTTAAAACAGTAACATCTGTCTGAGCTACAATTGTACCATTCGACTGGCTTGACAATTCTCTATCCTTTGTCTAGTTTAGTGACAAGTAGTTCTTTGCAAAAAAGTAGACTGAACTTGCAAACTGCACAGTCGAGAATCTTTTGTCAAACCTTTGGGAAGTACTGCAATATATCATGTTACGTCAAAAGGAAAATGCTCAAAGCTCCTGTAAACGCTTTTTGAACACTTGCCATTTATTCCATCGCCAGTTCTTCTCTTACCTAACTAGACTTCGAGCAGCAAGAACTGACACGAATCCTGTGAAACTTTTAAACTAACAACATTGTAAGAACATTGCAGTTACCTCTGTAAAGATGTCCTGGCGCCGTGGTTATTAAAGAAGTGCAAATTTTTTTGTATGTTTGTGATGGGGAGGACATTTTTATTTCCTCCTCCATTCCCTCCTACTTTGACACTACATCGTTGGGAAGTGTGTTTTTACCTCAAGCGAGAATAGAGCATAATATCCATATTATATGATTTATGTAAAATATATGGATCGAAACTTTGATGAATATTAAGTTAAACAATCTCCATATTGTTTAATATAACCTGAAAGCTTGATATTAGCCTCGGATTAATTGTTCCTTTAAATGTGGCAATGAAATAAATTAGGAGCCCCTTGAAATTACTCCCATTACAGAAGTGGGAAGTCGCTCATCTTTCATGTCATGTGCATAGTACATTGCAAGCTTTGTAGTAATAATGCTAATGGTATGTAATGGGATGGGTGTTTGTGTGTACCGTTGTTGCTGCTCGGTGTCGATAATCCTGGAGATAAGTCTAAGTCCTCTTTTTCTTCATCTTCTAGTACCAACGCATAATATCCAGTAGTAGTAGTGTGCAGGGGTCCATTACATCCGGGAATCCGGGTAAGCTGTTGTTGGTGTAGTTTCTACTGCAGTAGCAACAGCAAAGCTTGATATTATTCCAGTCATGAAGTTAAGACTCAATTTTTCTTCTTATGATTTGACGCCCCGACACGATAAACGAGGAGTAAAAATGTGTTGCTGCCGTTTTTACCATTTTACGATAATACGTTATTTAACTTGGCAGCAACAGCGACCCGAGAGCATCAGAAGCAGCTAGAGGTTTCTTCTGGTCTCGAAGCGGAGTATATGCACATTTCCTTAATTTTTTATTTTCTACAAAATAAAATCTCCAGACGATATGATGTGCGTAGCTGAAAGGATGGTGATGGCAGTGAAATTATATTAAATATTATTATGAAGAAAAAAATTGGTACAGAGATTGCCTTTCCCCTACCGGAAGAACATGCCAAGAGCACAAATTTTCCAGAATAACTTTATATTGTGATATGCATTCCGGGATTTTTTTCTAAATTGAGATAATGTCAAAGTATGTCGTTCTCCGTTAAGGAAAAAGGTAAAGAAGGCAGGTTTAGTGCAGTAAAGAGGATGAAGGAAAAAACGGGATGGGATGGTGCATATAAAATGTATTATTATTATGAAATTGGATAAACAGAAAAAAGCGGAATGGGAGAGTGTAGTTAAGAGCCCTTTGCGGATGGAGAGAAAGGGGAAGGCAGAGAATAGCAAGAAAAGTGATAGTGATGGCGGCTGTGTAGTCATGTATAAATAAATATAGAGAGTAATTTCGCAAATTGAAGTGGAATGTGGAAATAGCTGGATGAAAAAGTAAGATAGAGAAGAAAAGAGAAAGTCTCACAAACTCAACACGCACACATACCCACAGAGGGACAAACTCCAGCAGAGAAAGAAAATTTAAACTAGAAAAAAATGAATATCACTTTTCTTCCTCCACACAACACTCAAATCTAACATGACTTTTGCATTGAATTTATTTTTATTTTAATATGTTTTGAATTTAAAATTAAAAAGTAGAAATCTGCAAATCTCTCCACTGACTTGGAAGGATATACATACCTATCCACTTTGTCTCTGAATAAATGGCTTAAACACGCATGTAGCTTTCTTATGCTGGCTTCCTGAATTGCCCTAAGAATCGTCCTCGTCATCATCAACAGCATTCGCATCTTACAGGGAAAAATATGGTAGGATATAAAAGGAAACTGTAATACTTTCCCCGTCTCTCTCTCTCTCCTTCTCTCCGGACTTGGTTAGTAGTATGGTATAAAATTGTAGCAGAACCAGTTACACCATATCTCACAATCAGCTACTTTAGTACTAAAAAACCAGGTCACACGGTGCCATACCACTGCTTGGTGCAATGTAATGTAAATATCTACTTTATATTATGGTTCCAACAGGATGAGAGGGAGAAAGGAAGTAACTGCCCATGTTCTGTTCAAATGCTGCTTTTCTTCTGAAGTATTTATGGAATGTGTACTTTGGATTTTTTACACCGTGTTCTGTTTTTACTTTTACCTTCTACCCATCATACTATATGCTTAGATTATATATATACATGTTATTATTATTATTATTATTATTATTGAGTAGATACTACTTCATGCAAGGAATGCAGGAGGAAAAATAAAAAAACTCCCACTCCCAATTCTAGCTTCCACAGCAGTTCCACTTTCTTTTACAACTATCACCCAGGACTCAGCCTATTGACCAAGAGAGAGAGAGGGAGAGAACAGGAAAAAGCATAGTGGCAGGAGGGAGAGGAAGTGCAAGTAAAAGTTAAGAAAGCAGGACGAAAATAATCATAAAATCATTGGATTGAATGCAAACCGAATTCAAGCATGCACTGCTTCGTCATTTTCATCCGTAATATTTTCCATCTTTTCAGTTAATAAAAAGATTACCTTGCTTTCTCTCTCTCTCCTCCTCTCCCAAAACCACAAGTATTAGACTTACGTGTCCCAAGGCAGTGACAAAAGTGCAAATACATTTTTAACTATGAAAAACTTCAAAAGATAACAGCTCAAACGGATGAGACATAAGCTGCCGTCAATAATCCCTCCACACTTCGTCTTCCTTCGAATTCCCCTCAGTTTCTATTTTCCGTTTTCTATCTTTAGTAAGATTGCATTGGAACCTACGGAACCGGAAATAAGACAGTCCAATGGCATGATCATCATCTTCTGACTGAGGCCATGCCACGACAAGAAGACAGTTGGTCTGTCCGTCTATGCAACTGACTGCGGTAGTGTAGTAGTCCACATATTTTCGTCACATATTCTACATTCACAACGACAAGCTTCTTCAACTTCCTTTCATCTCTTTAGCTCGTCTACACAGAACCGAACATTTTTCCTCCATGCAAAAGCGAAAAAGGGACAGGCGAAGGTTGGAATGCATTGCTGCTTCTGGCACTGCTCCTGCTGTTGTTGTAGTGGAGTGGAAGAAGGATCACAAGAGAGGACTTGGATGGAATGTGGAATCCGCATGAATGCATAATGCTTCTTCTTTCTTTCTCTCAGCCTCTTCCCAGCATCTCTGAAAGTGACTATAAAACAAATATACATGCGACTTTCTCCATGGATAGAGGTGGAGACCTTCTGATGCGAAGGGATTTTTTGAGCAAAGTAGCATGGGATGTTGGTTACATGGAATGGCATACAACGTACCATCATTTTTTCTTATCTCTCGCCCTCGCACTTCACTTCCACTGCTTACTTTTCTCTTTGCCTTTCTTTTTATGCAGGAGTAAGCAGGAGCCCAAAGTACACTTATTTTCCTTTTTTTTTACTTTTTCGTCACTTTGTGTACATGCATATATAGGCATATATAATTATAGTTATATTTAGGTATGTAGGCATGCATGATCTTGTCCTACCGTTTTGTGGTGAGTTCAACGAAGAAGAAAAAGGAAAAAAACTTGAAATGGCAACTTAAATTCCTTTTTTTCCTCTTCACAAGTAGCATCAGGGGCAAAGTCTACCTCGTCTTTTCTCTCTTTCTCATTCCAGAGAAGGAAAAAATTGCAGGCGTTTCGTTGTACTTGTATATATTTATTGCTCAGTAGAGTAAATGTATTATATTTCTCCGCCCTATAATGGCAGTGATATAAACATGCCACCATAGCGTTCTCGCCATAAGGAGAACTTTGCTATTTTCTGTTTGCAATAAAGAAAGTACACCTAGTAGTACATAAGTAACGCCAGCAGACAAGATTTTCTTTCTTGAGACTTTCACCAACAACAAAACCCATAAATATTGTTGAAGACTAGGACTATTTGTGTGCGTTAGCTGGTGTTAGAATACAACTTGTATAAAAATATACAATTTTTCTTTGTGTCCACCAGAATCAAGTTAGATATTATGCTTATTTTTCCCTTTCAGACATATCTACTGACTCACACTAAACACAACCCGGGAACTTTTCATCCTCCTCTTTTTTTGGTCCATAATAAAAATGTATCTCTCTGGAATACCCCATTTCAGCCTTCAGTATTCATTTTCATCTTCCGGTCGTCCGCTAGTGTTGGCGTACTATATGGTTCGCTGGCATTTCCAGTAAGTGTGGTGGGACCTGGTTGGTATGGTTTCGTTGGTTTAGTTTGGCATACAGTAAACTATACCAAAACAAACGACTAAAAAAATCTTGGTGTGGTTTTAGAAATTGTACAATAAGCACTGTTGAGGTTATACGATCATCATCATCATCGAGAACGACAACACCAACACCGATTTTGTAGCAAATTTTTATCCTCCTTCTTGTCTTGGATCCTCTCGTGCTTTGTAATTTGCTTTTGCGCTTTCCTACCTTCGACAAAGCCTCTTGTATACATGTGCACTCTTTCTACTTGGCTATATATACATGCATCCGTCACAACTAACGCCACGCTATTTTCAATGATGGTCATGATGATGATTCTGTTGTTGACGATGATCCAGATATTGCACACAGCCCACTCCTTCAGAAAAGTTATGTGCCTACATCCACGGGTATGTGAACATCCTCCTCAGAACTACTACAAACAGTAGGAAAAATACAGACAAAAGGCAAATAGGGGTGTGAGTGACTCAGTCTATCTCACGCTTTCTGTGAGGATATTCATTATTATGGAGTGTGGAGCATCATCTTGTTCATTTTCATTCTTCGTATGTCTTGTCGTCTGTATTGCTCTGTTGGTCTGCCTGGTCTCTTTCTCTGCTTGCCAAACTCGGCTTTCTATAACCGCTATCGATTCTCTTGCTTTCTCTCTCTAACTCACTCGCCATTTGTTTTGCTAGTGTGTTCCTTTGTGCGAGGAAAACTGAATGCGTCCGTTTCTGCCATCTTTTCTGATGGTGATGCTGCTTGGTTGAGTATCGTGCCTGCCACCACACCACCGTTGCGTTTCTATTCTATTCAACAACGCAACGGAATAATGACACAATCTTCATTCTTATACGCTCTCTACATCTCAACTCTATCTCACTACTAGACTCGTCTGCCTTTCCTTCCTCGACGAAGATGACGAAGGAGAAAAAGCAAGGTTTGCGAAAAATTGAGTGGAAGGAAGAGAGGAGGAGTAGCAGGGGAGGGAAGGTAAAGTTTTGTGACTGCATAGAAATAAAACTTTTCTGCGTCTTCTTCTTTTTATGTCTTTTCTTACTCGACGGTTTCTCCAAGAGAGAAGGATAAATGTAAAAAACAGTCAACAGAGAGGAAAAGGAATTATTATTATTATTTTTTATCCAGTAGATCCAGAGAATTAAATATCCCGGACAGCAGCGTAGGAAGGATTGTTCCATAAAAATGATGGAGTAGCAATTTTATTGTTCCAACTTCTTTCTCTTTTCTACAGTATAAGCCTAATGTGGAGGAGTAAATATTGAGATACTATATATTATTAAAAGCTGCCGGTGACGCGGAGAGAGATTAAAGAAGCTCGAATGGCAGCGGCAATGGAATCCTCATCCTCACCTGCATTAGTAAAATTGAAAAAGAAATACTGACGCAAGTAGCAGAAAGACGAGCTTACGATCCAATACTTTGGTGTTGATCGACATGAAATTGATGTTGGAAACCATATTGTAAGCTAAATTGGTTCACAATGTAAAGAAAATGTAGCACAAGCGACAGTCTGGTACATTGCAGAGTAGAGTAGGTGGAAAGAAAATACAGCGACTTATTTCTGAAAGATCCTCCATTTATGATTACTGGTAGTTAGTTAACTTATGTGTATTGGGTAGTTCATTTACCTTTGTTATTACAATTATAATATCAGACTTCTATGCTTCGCTTATAAAAAATAGTTAAAAATTAGCACTTGTTGGTATTGGTGGGTCTGGCGTCTGGCGTCTGTCCCAGCATCATCGTCACCCTGGCTGGACTTGGTAAGAAATTAGATGTTGAAATGATGAATTTCCAATGAATAAAAACCAGTCTGTGGGATGTCATTGCCTCCATTCAATGAGGCGATCTCGTGCCCTTTTCGTATTATCGAAAAAAAGTGAATAGACGTACTTTAGACTTGTGTACCATCCATTCAATCAATCTTTCCTTTCAATAGACCAGAAAAACATTTCTTGGAATATTCTCTTTCATTGGCGGTTTTTTGCTCCCAGGCGTTGTCGAGTGTTGAGGAGGGCAAACATGGTTCGAAATTGAATTCCGCCATGTTATCACGAACCTCCAGATCTAACGATTATTACGGTACAGTACAGACGACGAGACACGAAATGAAAGCTTTAATAATATTATTTTGGTACAAAAGTTCAGAATAATCGGATTCAATATTCAATTTTATTTATCGATTTTCTTCGCAAACATTTCATCTTCTTGAATCTGATATTAACTTGCTTGTTTATATACACTGAGAATGATAGAGTTTGCACTTGGATACATAAATAAATTCAGATTGAAAATAAGTTATAGCGACCATCCGAAGAAAAGAGTTGCAAGTTGCAACAATTATTACTCCTGACAAGCTTTCAAGACTGCTAAACAAACAATGACTGTAATGCTTATTCTGTTTGCATCAAGTATACAATTTAATGCATACAATGAAATTCAAAAACAATTTCCCTGCAAGTTTACGAACATTCAGTCTGGATACATTTTCCTCTTTAAGAGATGCAGGAGGATAAATAAATTTACAAAGACAAAAGAAAAGGATATTTTTCCAACTGATTTAATCGGAATGCCAACCAACTATGCTGATCCTATTCAAAACAAAGACAAGTCCATGCCAATCACTAATACGATTACATGAGTAGCTATCAATAGAATTATAACCCAGGGCATATAATATGTACGTATATATTGGAACCGCTGTCATCTGAAAATGCTGCAAGCAGTGGATTCTGCAGAACATGAACATTCTCATATTATGGTACTCATACTCCGCTCCAGGTAATTAACATTAAATTATTTTACACGATCCGGTTCCGATTGGCAAAGGTTATGCACAGACATACAACTTCAAAGTACCAGAAGGTAGGCTTCATTTCCTGAAGAAACATAAAAACATTTACTGGTTTGTACCATTTTACCAGAGGTCACACCACAGTTCAAAAGAATAATGCTTACTGCTTTTAGACAAGCATTCTAGCCCAAAGTTTTCTCCTTGTTCCTTTTCCTTCAAAACACTTTCTACTGATTTTTCTTTTGTTTTCATTGGCAGCCAAGTAGTTGAAGGAAAAAATATAAAGTAAAAGTTGAAAACTAACTCGTATCCGTGCTTGTAACCAGCAAACAGGGCCGTATATTATAAGCTAGCCAACTAACTTATGTGTGTGCGTTGGCTGAAAGCTTTATTTCCCTATATATCTTTCTGTATAAACGGCAAAAATTGTACTCCAACTGACTCACCTATGCACACAGCATATTAAAGAGTAATGATATATGGCAAAATGTTTGTCGGGTGCGCAATGAATTTTCTTTTCCAAACTGAATAGGATGCTCCTCTCTGTTTTTCCGTAAACACAGTCAATATAGAAATGGAAAAGTAACAAAGTCTCACAACTATTTGTTTTACCTTGTTTCGACATTTATCATGATGTTGTGCCTACACTCTAATGGTTGGAAGGCATTTTGCTAAGTAAAAGCTTTCCATAACAGCACTAGTCGTACGTTAGTGCCACACAGACATTCAATTACTTTAAAACCCCCATTTCCATTGTGATCACCTTCAAACATGACCCCTTTCCAGGCTACATTTTATGTACTGATATTTTGTTGCGGGTGACAAGAAAAAGGGAGAAGCCCATTAAAAAGGTCAAAATAGGACATGTACGAGGAAAAAGGAAACAGCTTCGGACGGATAAAACGCTAAAATCTTTGAAAAAGAGAAAGTGGGAAAGTTAGAAAGAAGGGTAAAATGGATGAGAGGAAGAAGACATCAGAGATTCTCGACAGGACGGTGTAAGATTAGTCTTTTCTTAAAATGTGACATGCCCCGATCGCTGGGACTAAACGTGGCTTGAACGAATGGCCACTCACACCACCATGTCATGTCCGTCCAATGAAATCTTCTGTTGAAAAATAGAGAAGAAGGCAGGAAGAAGAAGAAGAAGAAAAATAAAGTTTCATTTGAACAGAACAACTTCTTATATAGTTCTTTCCAAAAGACAACAAGATTGTGTGTACTCCATAAAAAAAGTAGCGACGTTATTACAGACAACTTCAAACTACAACTGAATGTCGACTGATTTTGAAGATGATACTGATGATTTGATGTTGATGATGGTGAGTGCAAATAGTGAAAGTAATACAAGGCAAAAGCTTTTTTCACTCTTTATCATAAGCACAGAGACTTGTAGTTGGTTGTCGGAGGAAGCATTCTGGAAAAATGTTCTTTTGTATGTTTTCGCAAAAAAAGAAGAAGAAAAGATGAAGTGGAACGAAAGAGTTGCTTGGTAGTAATCTTTTGGCCCTTTTCTCTGGTTTCGTTTTTTTGTAGATAAATGTATTTATATAGGTACGGAGAGAGAGAGAGAGAAATAGAAAGAAAAAGTATGCAAGTAAAAGTGGACGGGAGTCGATATGTCAAGCTAGCTGGCTAGGTAGCTAGGGAAGTCAGACACTCTTCGTATTCTTTTTCTCCTCTTGCCTTCCATAAAAAATCTCTTTTCTCTGCTCCTTTATTTTCCTAAGAATATAAAAAAGCTGGAAAGCTTTAGAGATGTGAGAAAAACGATAGTAAACTGACGTAGGTAGAAGTGGCAGTAGTAAACGAACGATCAGTCAAGTCAAAATAAACCGTAAAGTTTGTGTGCAGAGAGAAAGAAGGAAGGAAGGAGAGGGGAGTGGATAGAGCCATTCTCTTTTTGTTTCTCTCGTCGTATACTGTTACTTGTATGTAAGGAAATGAGAAGATTATTTTTCCTTGTAGCACACACTGCATTCACTTGTTTTCCGTCATATCGTCTTTCGTTCCGTTCCCAGTAAGAATGGAATGGAATGAAAGAAGATGATCTAGAAGCAAATTCAGCCAAATCATTCGTTTCCACTCTGGGTTTTCCCCTGTACTTCCATTCTTCGGATCTCATTACTATGCTCTTGTTAAATGACCTGGTGTCAAAAATTACCAAAAAAGCGAGCTCTGACCACATTAACACGAATGGATTGTAAAGACAGCGACTTGGTTTAGATAAATGCTTGGATGAAAATATTGTAAAAGAGAGAGAGGAAATGACGAGGACATGCCGAGAAATGGGCTTGTGAGTGGGATGCGTCAATTGAGATGAGTAGAGAACCTGTCATACAAAAAGAGGAAAAATGATTCTTTGAGTGGAGCTTGTAGAGAGAAAAGAGAGTAGTATTCAGACTCCCTCCCTCCCTCTCAATGAGATCAACTCCCTTACGTTTAGATTTCATTATTATTTCATCAACAACATGTGAGAGTATCGAGTCTCATCATCCGAAACGTGCAGACTAAGGCTTTACACTTTAATCTTGATCTCCCAAGAGGACTCGGTCATATAATATGAAAACAGCATGTTCCTATCTCCAGTTTCTTCGGATCGGGTATTATGTCGTCAAAAAGAGGACGGAATAAATAAAAAGTATGTATAGCGCTGGGGAAAGAAGAAAGTGAGATAAAGAGGCAGAGAGGAAGTAAAAGATGACGGTTGGAAGATGGGGTAGGTCAATGGGAAATTAAATTGTCAACAAGATTGAAAAGGGGAACTGACCTGGAGTGTACTATGTATTCTTTACTGCTGTGCCGTGTGTATTCCCGTTCCACCCGTCTCGTCTTTCATCTTTCTTGTGCCTGCATGTTGGGACAGCTTGTTTGGTTATATCATATCTCGTGGACCTTTCAAGACAGTCCTTGCCCGTCTGCAGTACGTTGCATATTACGGAATCATGTTATGAAAGAATAAGACGATTTAATATCAACTTGGATATAAAAGAAAAAGTGGGCTGCTATCAAGAGGTGAAAGTGAGAAGTCCATCTTTTACAGCTCTTGTCAGTGAAATAAGCCGTTCTCTGTTTCTACATGATTGAGCAATTTCAACATGGGATATGGGTGACATCCATAAAATTATTTTCGGTTTTGTGCACTCAAGAAATTATATGACTTGACAATGACAATTGACTTCTGTCGTTCAGTACCATTTGTCATTTCGTAACAAGGAGAAGAAAAAAAGTTTGGGGGAAAGTTTTGAAAAGATGGACGAATTCAATTATGAATACTTTATCCTGTCACATGAATGATTCTTTGACAAGTTTATCAACATATTTATAGCATCATTTAACAAAAAGAGTAGTCCAGCAGTGTTCCTCATTTTCCGCCTTATTGAAGTATCACACCATCTAATTTCCCTTTGATCAGTGAAAAGTTCATCTGAACAGTCTAAAATAGAAATGCCGGCAAAGGATACAAAGCGATTCTTATCAAAGTTTGATTCTTACCAAAATCTTCAATAATTTAATAATTATGTAAATGCTGATAAACTTGGTCTTGGAAACTAGGAAATGCAGTCGTTGAACCTATTCAAAAGTAGAAAAGCAGTTATTTTACAAGAAATATTCAAAGACGGACAGACAACCTTTTTCAATACGTTTCCTTAGTAATTGAATTGACTAACTTTACCATCGCATCGCTCGCATATGTAGCACTCTGAATATTGTTACCCATCAGTTGGCAATACATTTAAACTTTTAACGGCTAGATTATACGTTAGTTGCAAGTTTCCAAGTCATACTCGTCCAACTTTTTTGTTTGGGAGAACACATAAAGTAGTCAGTAGCGAGATATTTCATTTTACTTTTTTTGATGATGATGGACACTTTGATGATGCCTCTGTTCTCAGAGAATTATGGAGACTTCTTGAAGTTTGTCACCGACTCTTTCTCCCTGAATAATCATATTCTCTATATATTTGTATGTATCCCCACTGCGTCATTTACTCAAGCTCACTATAATATGCGTTGGCTTTACTTCCGCCAAAAACTTCTTTCATCTAATTTTATTCATGTGGCCACAGGAATTTAATTGGAGTGCTGAGATGAAACAGAAGCAAACTTGAGAAAATAATACAAAAAGTTGCCTCGAGGAACTAGTCAAGCGTGTATATTATGACTTTAAACGCTCAAAAAAGCTTGACGGTTTTTAGAAAACTCTCCTAACGCAAGCCGACTTGGTCGTTGTCAAACATTAATAAACGTGCTTACTTTCAATGTGATATATAATATTACTCTTAAAATAATTAGACTGTTAGACTTTTTATGAACAACAGCCGCTCATTCTTTATAGTCATCTTTAAACAAAGCAGAAACTAGGAAAACACCTTCTAGTTACGGCTTGTTTATTTTTTGCTCTTTCCATTTTTTTAATTACTGGTTTTTGTTCTGGCTGGTTACAAATTAGTGTAAAGAATCCTCTAAATGAATTATATTGGCTAAATTAATTATTTTGTTTCCAATTCGCAACGGCTGGAATCTTCAAACATCGATTTACATTTCGTTCCCATCAATAATAGAAATTCCCTAGTTTCATTTATAAAGCCGGTGACGTATTGCTTAATTGGAAGAAGAGAAAATTCATTCATTGTCAATTTGTCTCTGCGTAGAATTCTAAATAATGGGGTTTTGCATATTTTCCTTTGAGTTCTTTCTTGGTGCTCCCCTAACCGCGAAACGGCATCCGATTCCGTTTTATTTTGCGACAACGGTGACATAGATGCTTAGTGGATGACTATGGGACCGATAAACTCCCCTTCTGTCGCATTTTGTTCCAGCAATATTCATCCAGTCTTCTTTTTTATTGCCAATTTAGCTCATGGCCCAAAACGACGTCGTTTCGTACATATCTCGTCGTCTTTGCTGAGCCTTTTGATGGCTAGAAAAAATTTCAAAATAAAAACGGAACGGTACGCATTTTAGTCCGCCTTCGAAAATCTTCCCAACATTCAAGGATTATTAGGTCCCATGACTACAGAAATGGTCTTGCGTTTGTACCCGTCATGTAAACTTAAGGCGTGACATGTGGCAGATTCTGGAGGACCGTCTTTCACACGCGAAATACCTGCCTATTTCTTCAAAAAATGAAAAATCGCATTGCAATTCTCGTTCATATAATGAATACCGTTTACAGAACTCGCTCACTTAAAAATACCATTTTCTCAACGGCTCCGCCGCGCATTCCCATTTATTTTCTCCGTAAACGTTTCATCGTTACGTCATCATTACTACGACTTTCCGTCATCGTCATCACCATTATTTTTTAAACTGCATCATCCTCCTTTAAAAACCGCTCAAGTAAGCTAGCTAAACGACTTTTTCACGAGGACAAAATCCCATTTCAGAAACTTGTTAAAAATGAGAATGGCGTTGTTAAAAAACTTGGAAGGAGAATAGGAGTGAGAGACCCTCGAAAAGGTAACTATGGAAGTTGATAGCAATAACAAGCGCAAGCTGAGCAGGGCATTATTTATTTACCTTGTCGACTTGGCACACTTCAGCCTACATTCCTATTCTTCTCGCCTTTCTCCTCACACTCCACCACATCGTTGTCAACCTTACATAACCACTCACAACTTTGGAGTGTGTGCTTGGAATGCGATCTGGAAAGTGCAGCGATGTGTGTGTCTGTGTGCAAGGTTTCTTCCTCAACGTCTGCAATATATCAAATAATAATAACGAATTTTGACAAGATTAAGCAAACAAATCGTTTATATTTGATGGGTTATCTTTGTCCGTGCTTTATAACGTTGATATACTCATTTTGCTCGCCAGATACAATTCTCGGAACACCCAACCTGCAATCATTTCTCATTGCAAGCTGACTGGTTGACTTTAGAGAAGCTATTAAAAGGATCAGTGAATTTTCCATGACAAACTTTTTTACCGGTCTCCTGCTGTACATTTAGCAGGATAAATGGGAACACTGGCTGGTAGTTTCAGTTTCTCCATTCCTTATTCATTATATCACACTGGTATAGTGTTCTGTTATGATGACGATGATGATGTAGACGGCAGCCGGCGTCTTGCTAAACTGGGCCATGATGCTATTAAGGTGATGATGGTGATGGTGTTGATGTGGTTGGTCGATGAGGCTAATGCGTAAGAAAAGGAAACAAAGATAAAAGTGTTACACTGCGCCTTCTCAAATAATAGATGAGCTTTGCAGTAGATCAAGCCAGTAAACGTGTGAGGAGGAAGACGAAAATAATGGCTAAAACAACAGGAGGGTGGGCGGCGATGGGTGAAAAGTACAGTCAAATAAATACAAGTTATGAACTGGGTACATGGTGAAACCTGCTTGCTTTCCTTGACGTTTCCTGAGCTTTAGCCGGAGAGGAATAATAAGGTTTTCATATTTAAACCGTTAATTTTGTTGTTTCCCAAGTGTTTACAGTTCTTGAAAAGTAAATTATTCACCTTTACTGTGTAAAGTTTGCTGTACGGCCAGTGTGTCGACAGCGTCATCCATCACTTAAAATGGACCATGTGAACGATTAGTTTTTTTGGAGCTGAATAAAACATCACGAAAGAAATCCAATTCCTGGAATGGATTTTTCAGACAAAATATTTACTTATCTGGAGGATCACCTCAAGAATGCTAAAACATGGAAAATTGATAAAAAAAATTCCAACGTTCAGAGAGAACTATACAAACAAACCGAGCACACATGTACGCTTATGGTATTCTGAACACCAATCAAACAATAAGTTATACAGCAACTTGGATTGGCAATGATGGAAAGGGAACAGGAAAAAGTTTTCAGCCAACTTTCCGCTTTCCCAAAATAGGATGAGAAAATACCCGCGGAAGCCAAGAAGTAAAGAAAGAAAGGAAGAAGCCAATATTTCTAAATTTCTTTCAGGATTCCTTCATGGTTTGCTTGGATCTTGGTTACTGATATCTTCTGTTGCTAATCAAGCATTTTCTACAACTCTGTCAGCAAACAGTGACTTTGACGTGGGATTGGACTACATTCATGACAATCATTCTAGTAGTGATGCTCATCATGACTATGAAGAGAGGCTCATGAAGTGATACTCAAGGAGAAAATTGAATAAAAAATACATAGTTCATGATTTTGCCTGCTTCCTATTTTTCTGTAGATTTTCCCTCTGGAGTTTCCTAGCAGATGTACATATTTGGTCAGGCCATAGCCCCAAGAATAATCTTCATCATTCTTAATCATCCCAAATATCCACTCTTGATAATCATAATCATTGTAATAATGACGACGGTATGATGCTGTAAGACGGTATTTGTATGCGAGTTGTGCGTTCTGTGACTTGAGATTATTTATACAATTTTGCGTGGGAGTATAAAGTGGAATTTGGAATGTACACAGTTGCTCATCTGTAAGCCTTTTCCGCTTCTCATTCTCTCGTCGACAGAGCAGAGAGCAGTAAAGAATCTCTCAACTTTCACCATCAATTCAAATGATTAGCATCTCTTGTTTCGCCGACTATCTTGGCTCTTTGCGATATTATTTCTTTCATTCTTCCCTTTTTATCCCCTTAATTCATTTCTTGTACTGCCGCCAGAAAAAGAAGGACAAAAAACAAAAGTCCTCTCTCAAGTAAACAGCCAAGCCGTCATTCAATAAAGAAGGGCCATTGTTCTCTAGCCCACTAATGGCTTGTTGAATGCGTGCAGCAGTAGCATCATGACTATGAAGACGATGAAAGATGCGGTAATCATGATGATAACGACGATGACGATGATGATGTCTGAATAGTAAGCTTATAGTAGGCGGAAGTACAAATAGAAGTACATAATATGAAGACCAACCAAAAATCCTTGTCATCGTCATGACAATCATTACAGAAAGAGAAAAGTGATATCATGTGCAAAGCTGCGTACACACACACATAAAATAAAGGATTCCACATCTTTTACTAATTCCGAGTAAGTGAGTAAACTGGAATCATCAAAACTTGTAGTCTTTCTGTTTCGTGAGAATAAAAAAATCGAATAAAGAAGAGGGAAAAAAGGCTTGTGCACATATGCATCCTGCATCACTAATGGCGAGCAAATAATGGCCACGACTCTCATAGACTATATAACTGGGAGTCAGGGTTTACCATAGTTAATGTGTTTAAATAAATACAGCTAGTACTTACAACTTTGCTACTTCTCTACAACTTCTTACCAGTTAAGAAAAGAAAAGCGGGCAGGCAAAAAAAAACAAATCCAATGAGAAAAAAACCAGAGCCCACATAAAATGAAAAAATATAAAAGATGCGATACGATACACAATGTGGTAGTAGTCATCATCGTCATAATAAAGTAACCTATTCTTCCTTACAACTTGCTCGTTCTTTCTCCTTTCCCCTCCCCCCACAACTACTCTCATCGCATCTCTTTCTTTTTTTTCTTCTTTTATACTTTCAACATCATAATAAGCTGAGCATGCAAAACAGAAGAAAATCCACAAGACGCTCACTTCCACTGCGTCTCTTTCTCTGATGTTCGTGCGAGTGTGTATGGTGGTTAAGATAGTGGCTTATTTTACAGTTCTTTTGCGAAAACATACCTCATTCCCCTTTTCTCCCCCACTCTCTTTATGCGTTTATTTTAGTCTTTACAGATATATTTTTCTTTCGCTCCTTCATTTTTATTATTATTTTTGCTATAATTTGGCAATGTGGCTAAATTTCTTCTTTTTTTCTTGATTCTTTCAAGTTTTGTTTACACACACGCTAGGAAATGAGTATATAGTCGTCTAACCCGCTTATTTAGCCGCTAGTCTAAATTATCTGCGTGAATTGTGAAAGAAGAAAGGAAGAAAAGAGGAAAAAAAGTTGTTTCAAGTTTGCCTTCTAGCATGCACATCTTTGCAATTATGAAAGAAAGTAGGTACGTTTCTAGCAAGAATTTCTTACTGATGATGATGACGACGATGATTATATGGTTGTGAGTGTAACTGAAATAATAATTCTCATTTTGATGTCCATTTTCTTCATCAAGCAGTACTGCGAATTTATATGTTCTACCCTCCAAGTTATGCCACTCTTGTTTCCATTTTCCTCCACATGGCTTTGCCTGACATAAAAAAAATGTTACTATTTCTGTAACAACATTCCACGAAAGACAGTTACATGTATCGGACAGGCCATAATTTTCTAGGAAAAACCGGCGCTGGTAGTGGTAAATATGGTGGTGTTTCTCATGATGATCATGATGACTGACTCTGGCGTTACACACGCTGGAGTCGAGTTGAGAGAATCAGGTCGTTTATTTTATCCCTTCTCTCTCTCTCTCTTTCTCTCTTCGATAATAATTGATATTAACTAGAGCAACAGATGTTAACCAAGCTGTCACGACACGACGACAGGCCAGGCGTTGAACAAAAAAACAATGTTTGTTTATCATTTAAGATATAATCATAAGTAATACAAACGCACCAGCTACTAACGGCTTTGTCGAAGGAACCTACTAAAGATGAGAACCAGAAGAAGAAAGTTACTACTTACGACAGCGTATCAGCAGGAGAATGTCATTTGTCACCAGAAGAGCATTGCTCTCTTATAAGTTGGTTGACTGAAAGGAAAAATTGATTTCTTCCCACTTCATAAAATGTATGGCAACATAAATTCATGTTCATTTCCTGTTTTCTCCATCATATCCTTTATCAAGATAAATAGGTTATATGTATATAAAGAGAAAAAAAATCCAGTTATTTGATATTGGCTACCTGGTTCTTTCATGCTTCTCTCACTTAGAGATGATGTCTATGTAAAAGGAGATTGAATTTAATAAAAAAATAATAAGGTGTTATTAGAAACCTTTATCCAATCCCGGTTGTTGTAGTGAAAAGGTGATGACGGAGAAGGAGTAAATTTCCAAGTGTCAATTAAAAAGTCAGGAAGGCGGAACGAAACATATTTGGTAGGTGCATCGTATAGAGAGAAGAGGAGCATGAGTAAATATTAAATAATGGAAAAGGTAACGTCAACAAGCATTCTTTCAACATGTTATATACTGGTTCAACAACAGGTTCTCTGTTTACAGTAACGGTGCTATATAACCGTGCATGTGCTCCTTATTTTGATTGAAGTTTTCTGTAAACAAGCTCTCCTACAAACATGCGAGTATGCATTTTTTATAAAGATTATTTTTCACCATCATGACAGCAATCTTTGAGTTTGGATCGTAAAAGTGGCGTAAAATTTGTGTGAACCAAAAAAAATTGTCATTTTACATGGTAAACACCGTACTTGAATTACTAACCAATAGGGTAGCGCATTTTATGTTGTTATTATGCGCAAATGTGGAAATTGACTTCAAAATGGTATTTGGTACACATCAATATATCCCCCTACACATTAAGTGCGTGTTTTCCAATTTTATTTTGAGATTGTACTTTCCATTCAGTCTGCATGAATGAAAGATAATTATTATTCCAAAAATTTAAAGTAGATAAATATAGAGTGGAAGCATATTGTTTACAAAGTAGATATAGCATCGTTAACTTTGCTGTGGTTTTTGTATGGCGCATGATATCACATTTTGTCGGCTTCTTTGACGTTTTTTACTGCTATAGTTTTAGTGTATACTACTTCTAGGCACTTAAAACATGAAACGTGCACCGTTTTCATACTACTCTCTGGTATCAAACATTTTGTTGTGCTTTTCAAGTAAACCAATTATAACGTGCTTCAGTCTGATGTGTTCAGTACATCGATTCTACTATATTTCTAAGCAAAGCATCAACCTTCAAGATTAATTCTTTTCAATTTTATTATAGCCAAAAATAAGAAAAAGATTAACCAAATATCCAAATAGTATAATATGCAATCACGACGTGTTGTATTAATGAACAGTAGATTTTCAACTTACACATTTACTTACATTTTATATGTTAAGGTTTTTTCCATTTCCCTATTACGTTCTCTAAAACAGGATTTCTTTTAATTTTGCCCTTTTACTGGTTTAACGGTCAAGAAATGTGCCCATTTCCCAATAGATGTGGGCCATTGGGACGTAACTTTCATTCGAGCTGCGTAGAAACTGGGACAATTGTATTGTGACAGCACAAGCCGTTCCAATAATTTATCCGGAATCAAGCAGGCAGTGTCAATAGTTACATGGGCCTTACACAACGGGGGAAAATGTTACAGTCCAAGGCTATCGACATAGTTGTCCTCCCATAATGGTTTCTGAGGGCGACGACCCCTCAAAGTGATCATTATTGATATGACCCGTCACACAAATATACTAAAGGTGGGAAGTGTGCAGGTGGCATTGAATCCTGGTTCTAATGGAAGATTAACAACAGTCATTGCCTAGCCTGGCGCTTCAATGAATGACTTGATGTCATGTAAAAATGGGTATGGGATAGAAATGTTTCAGTTATTGGGAGCAACGCTACAATAGGGGCATATTTACTATTGAGGCCCATGGTGCTGGAATTCTAGCCATACTTGAAAAATTAACAAGCCCTGTTATCACATTCGGCTCAGACAACCACTTAATTGCAAAGCTAAAGGCAGTGGTTTGGGACCCTAGAGCAAAAAGATACGTGCTAAAAACTTTCTCCAGATCTGATCCAAAGATTGGTACATTCGCGGTTAACTTGGTGAGGTCCGTCATTACTGAAATACAAATAGTTGTATGGGTTTGGTTGAAAGAAACTTTAGCTGGACGACATCATGTCGTGTTGACGGACCAGTACGCGAATTGTTTGCACATCCGACAGCAAATATAACAGCACCACGGACAATGTCATCGTTCCACGAGTTCATTCTTTGTTGGTATCCGTTCACTCAAATTCCCTGGATACAAATTTGGTGTATCACTGATTTCAAACCTACCAGTTCAAAGATAGTACCCATATAATTATCACCTTCCATTTACTATTTATGTCTAATATTCACTCTCCCATTTTGGGCCCAGACGAATGAAGTTAAACCAAAGACAAAGTAGGCACATATGGAACATTTAGGAGCCTCTAAAAATACAATTTTTCATCAGAATGGCTCCTCAACTTTTTAGAAGCGTGACCATCCTCACAAGCCGTGCAAACATCCAGTTTGTTTTACACGACATGGTGGAATTTTACCTTAATCCTTTGGACAAATATGGCGAGCGTGGAGTATGTCCTATTGACCAGTACATTAAATTTCGTGTTACTGGGTTGAATCAACCTGGGGTTATTACTGGAGTGGTATAACCAGACATTTTGTCAACTTCAGTTTCTCCTTTTCTCCATTTATTATTAGTTCAATACCAACGACCAGATTTTGATGTCAGTATCTCAATGAATACCATTTACACAACTCACCACCCGTTTAGTAATGAATTCATGTGAGCAATGGGCATATGCATACATATCTAGTTATATGCGTTTCAACGGTAGAGGCGTCCATTTAATCACCCAGTCTTTTATCCGAGATAATACCACAATGATTGGGGGTGGACAAGTGGAATTATGCTATTCAAATTTTGAACAAATATGACGCACACTTTCTGAAATCAATACGTACACGGCTTCTGGCTTCGTTTAATAAGTTATTTTGAATTTGCAGCAGGGGACTTGTGTAAGCAGGCCTGGTTTCTTTGTTTGTGTTTACGAATAATAATTTGTTTTAGTAGCCATAAATACTATTTTAAATAATATCATCTCCTTTCAGCGCGTATGTCCAGTTTTGTGGCTGTATCCATTCATTCATCTTTATTCTGACTATTCAATTTCACTTCAATCTTGGTAACCATTATCACCACCAGCAAATAAACTGGTGTGCTCATAAAACGCAACGACCTGACAGACAGACGTTCCGAAAACAAGTAATTTCCTCAACTTTATCTTTATTGCTTTCCTATCCTCACCAGAGCATCCAGTAAATGAACAAAACACCACACTGTACTTACTTTGCCATCAACTCGTTCTAGTTTGGCTTGGACAGAACATTATCATAAAAATCGTAATCCTGTTGCTTTTTCTTACCATTTTCCCAGTCCATCACGCTTTTTAAGAAAACTCACCAAGATGACTACATCCGTTTCTTAAGCCGAGCATCAAGACCGTCAAGAATGAATTCGTCATCCAATGAATAATTTTTATGAGTTTTTCTGACAGTCAATAACAAAATCTCTCGCTCATCGCTTCATCTCATCTTCCGAGACACGAAGTAGCGTCTTCTTCTGTCTGCCGCATTTCATGCACACTCACTCAAGTCACATCAGCCAAGCCATTTCACCCAAACAAAAATAAATACATCTTCGTCTACAGCGAAAGCAAAAGTTCAAGTAGAAATTGATCTTTCCACAAAACCCATCATCATCACACATCCATCCTTCGTTACTTCTGGAAGTGTAGTCTACTCTCTGTCCCATACAATCGGATTCTGTCGATGACATTTTTATACTTTTATACTTTTCCCCCGCTGGTTTCCAGTTTTCTCTTTTTTATCACTTCTTGTTACATCACTCTGCCTACATGCGATCTATATGCATAAAAAATAGTTTCACCGCCAACCGTTAGTACCCTCTAACCTGACACTGCAACTGCATTCGCCCTACCGCCACCACCCGCCACGTTACCCAGTCTCAATCTCTATTCCCAGCATATTATAGTAGTAAAATAGCAGCAACGAGGCAATAAAATAGCACTCAACTTTGTTTGTAAATTTGATTTTATTGCTACGCCACTGCTGCTGCTTGCTGCCTCAAGTGTCTAGGACCGTTGTGCCCTTATCCATCCTTCCCGTTTTCATTGCCACATCAAAATCAAAGAAAGTTTCATTGTTTCCGGCTGACAGTGAAAACTAGTGTTTGGCATTATGGCACAATGGCAGTGACCTGAACAAACATTCTAATTTGCATCCTGACTTTGGGTAAAAGTAATAGCAATCTATTTCCCAATTATATGCCTATATAACGTTTAGGATTAGGAAGTTTCAATAACATTTCCAGTCGTTACTACTCGTAATTATCATTACGTCCTCTCACTTTCACATCGTCTGACGCAATTTTTGTTATTTCCTTTTGACTGGTGCGTTTAAGCAAGTTTCATATTATATTAATAATATCACGGCGTCAGCTGCAGGGCGTCTCACCCACCAAGCCAAATAACTTTCTGCTGCTGTACAGCAAGTGCTAACCAAATATGCACACAAAACATTTGAAATTTTCTAGCTTGTTTATCTGAATCATTTCATAACAGCAAACATCATCCTCCACAACAGCACAGCATAATCGGGGTTTACTGTCAGTTGAAAAAAGTAAAGGAAATTGCTTTTTAGTCAAGTAGTTGAAACCGCTCTCTAAATTGTCTGCCACCATACCCATACATTCTCCGTAATATAGAGCATAATGATAAAGAGTCCTATCATATTTAGTACTCAGCTAAAACTAAAATGTTTGATGATGATAGGATGCCGAGAAATGTAATATGGAATTACATCAACCGCCGCCGCCTCCTACTACCGTCGTATCTCATTTCATTTCATTTTACGAGGATTTAACTTTTTCAGACTGGCAGGGTATCAACATCATCAAAGCGTTTTGCATAAAAAACGTGATATCATATCATAAACATAATAATGTTATAAAACTATGATTTTCCTCCTGCTGCTCCTCTACTTGAGACTGATGCTAGTGCTATTAGCACAAAGTACATTCTCCTCATACCTTAGCATTACTTATTACTACTAACCTTGCAAACATTTTGTGTGATTACACCATGCCAAACAGCACACCACCACAACTATACGCAGAGGAAGCCCATTTTAGGTAAATGAGTAAAATGATAACACTCCTGCTCCACATTTTACTTTCTTCCTCCGTTTGCAATGTGTCTCTACTTATTCATCTGCTTACTCATTTAACTTTTCCTTTTCCCTAGTAATTTAAGCAAACTGGAATGATGAAAACTTAAAAAAAGATAGTTTCATTATCATCATCAACAACATCATTACGCTCATTTTTATTCAACTCAAGTACTACTTATGCTACAACAGTACGTTTTCTCTTTTCTCCCTTCTAATTTATCATTTATGACCCCCTTTTCTCCTTCTGAAAGGAAAAAAAGTATTGTCAGACAAGAGGAGCACAATATAAATATGCAAGACCGTCAAAATGCAAAAAATTAAATGTAAAGTATAAAGCACTAAACTAATGTATAGCATTTGTGTGCAGACAAGACAACCGAATTTTAGTTTTTCCAACGAAAATTGGAATAAAAAGAGGAGCACAAAGTGTATAAAAATAATAAAACGCTCTCTTCGTTTCCGTTAAAAATGCATCCCTCAAACCAACAGCGTTTTTACGCGCATTATTTGCATATCTTGTAAAATTTATACTTTGTTCTAAATAAAAGCCAGAGGACAGAAAACGGTGAGCGAAAAAGCGTGCAGGTTACAAAAAAGTGGAAAAAAATGTGATCGTGACAATTCCCTTATAACCGTGCCAAGACAGCACTATTTTTGGATAAAATATACCGGTATTCTTGTACGCTTCTTCTTATTATTATTCATCCGCTATCTTCTTGCAAAGAAAGGGAAAGCAGTGTACATGCAAAAAATGTGGAATAAGAGGACTGGATGCAGTTGAATATTTAAATGGATTTTTTATGTATTCTTTTTATTTTCCTCTTTTAGAAAAAGAAAATAAATAGTTTACTGTAGAAATAGAATAAAAGAAGTCGTTTTTCTGTGTAACATAAACACATACACATACATGACAAGCATGCACATTAAGTCAGTTGTGCTGCTCACCCTCACCCAATATTCCGGTTAATGGCGTGTGTGATGGTTACAAAATGTGCAAAATGCGTATCATGTATCCGTTAATTTACCATTCATTCCAACATACCATTCGTTTATACTGCTGTGGAATTTATTTATTTTTTTGAAAAGAAACCAAAAAAAAGTTGTTTGTATTATTTTACGGATTCATGAGTCACTTTTCCTCCTTATGAAAATGAATAGTCTTCAAAAAGAAGTGAAATAAACAATGTAACTGGGTTAAATTAAACTAAAAGGGTTCACTCACAAGGATAATGATGATATAGCTTGTTGTTGTCGTTTTAAAAAAAAGTTCACTCATGCGCAGCAGCTTCTTGACTCTTGGTTTAGGGCAATTTTGGAAACTAGTGAAAACGAATGGATACTTTTTTTGGAACAGTTCTGTAAAAGAAGCCTGCCTGCTTCTGTTTATTAACTGACTGCCAAGTAAAAGTACATTATTCCTACTCTAACCGTATAATGTTGCAATAACGGGCAGATTATAGTAGTAAACTTGCATTACCACTAGTCATCGTTTCCATCGTGATCATCAACAGTCGACAACAAGATCCCACTTTAACTGCATAAATATTTTATTGGATTCCAACGACCCTTGATTTTATTATTGTAAATGTGTTCATTACCTTTTTATGCAAAAAGAAATGTACAAACTTGCTAGGTTCAAGACAGTTTCACCGCCTTCCATTTCATCTTCACGCACTTTTCTCCCCTGATATTATTATGTATGCCAGGCCAATGCATCAGATCACGTCACGTCATCATATATCCTATTACCATTTTTATCCCATTTCTTATGAATCCCACTTGCTACTTTGCATTTTTAACATGAACCGATGCTTCCATTCCCATACAAAGCCGGCAACCCCCCGACTCAAGCTCTCTCTCTCTCTCCTTGACATTTTATAGCAAGTGCACATCACAACTACTCACCACAGTGGTGATGGTGCTTTCTGTATAAAGTAGAAACTGTATAATTCCGTAGCTCAGAAAAAAACGCAAGGTCGATTAGGATATTTATTGTGTAGCAAAAAGTGCAGTTTTTGGTGTTGTAGTAGTAGCCAAGCTACATTGTCGCTTGTAACATCAAGGGTTTTTCGGATTCCCATAAATTTTCCGGAATGGATTAGAGTGAAAGAGAGAGAGATGAGAAGCCTGTTCCCAACCATTCATTCTAGTTGAGAGTGAAGGAATGAATGAATGACTCATTTTTTCTTCATCTGCCTTTCACGTCTCATACATACTACATATATAAAACCATGTAACAATGCCAAGCAACCAACTTATATAAAACATTACTTTACATAAAAGTAATACAAAAATAGTGAGTACGAGGGATTTTGATTTCGCTCTCTGGGTGTACACATTTATACAACCACTGCTGCTTTTATCAGCATCCATCCCACCACCACCTCAATCACCATTACAAACGTTGTCCCGTGTCTGCCTCTCTGAAGATGAGTCTTTGCTCCCTCTTCTCATTAAATACGACGAGGACGACGACGTTGATAATACAGCGAGCTGTATCTGTGACAGTGAAACTTGTAGCAGAAAGTATGCTATCAAATCCCGTACTCTCTCCGCTCAAATTTATTCTCCCTTCTGCCTTACCAGCTTTCATGTCGATGAATCCATTTCTCTCGTTTTATTTGGCTGTAACTTTTTTTTATAAAAATATACAGAAGCATATTATAAAGCATCGAGGAGGAAAGGGGAAAGTAAGAAAGGGATGACGGTTTTATCGGAATGAACGAGAAATCCAGTCTCCTTACATCATCATCACATTTTTTTGTTAATGACGTTTTTATAAACGAATGGAATGGCTTGGGTTAGTTTTGTGTGCATTTTTTGCATGCATTGTGCACGTTGAGTTGCTCACGTCCTATAAAGTAAAGTATAAAAAGTAGGAATAAAAAAAGAATGAAAGTGTACGATTTTAATGACTATTTCTTTGTTGAAATGTGTAATAATATAAGATATTATTATGCATGTATATAAATGCATACTTGATGTTATGCCTTAACTTTTTTCTGTACAAGCGTAATCAGGCATCATTCTGTCTCTGCTTTTTATATTCTTATTTTTTAAAGTTATTACGGCTGTGCAGAAGCAGGACGGAAGATTTGAAAGGAAGTAGAAAAGCGAAAAATAATTTTGTGAAAGTATTATATTCGCTTCTGGATGAAATTTCAGCTGGCTTGCGTGCTGCTCTGCTGATGCAAATAAAATAACAAGTGCTGACTCGTTCCATTTGACTTTGTTGGGAACATGATATGTATGGTCTGAAGTCCAAATCGTTTCAGCCGTTTCTTCTCCTGTTAGTACTTTTGATAATTAAATCCAAAAGTTTACTTTTCAAATGACAACTTGTTCTTGTCCAATGGTTCATTTTCATTTTGTTTCAAGATTTTGAAACTAAACTTTCTCGTCCATCGTTTACTCATCCTCCTGCAATATGAATTTTGTTTCAAGAGAACAAATCACAAAATTTTTTTGCAAATGCTGCCCATTTTATTTTTTATGTAACTTCAAATATTGATTTTGCTCTCGTATTTATGTAACATGTTCAACAAGAATTTGACAGCTTTGAGTCAATTCCACTTTAAAGCCTTTCCAATTCCAAAAAATATAAGAGGAGAAAGGTATTTGTCAGAACTTTTATATCATCCCTAAATCTGACATAGAACTTTGTTCATTTATATTTGGGAAATTCACAAGCAAATATTATCATCTGTTAACTGAAATAGCTCGTGCAAAAGTACTTGGCGTGTAAAAGCTGAGAGAATGGAACGTTTCAATCAGCAGCACCTGTACCATAACATGCAAAGTTTTCATAAAGCTCTTCACGTTGACTTTAGTAGGAGGATACATAAATATAGAGTTTCTTTAAGTAAAAAATACTCGAATAAATCTCATTTCGTGCATGAGAATTTCAATCCTTTTGTGAGTTTAGCAGCTTTCTGTCAGCATTACCATCACCTAATAAAAACTAAGCCCTGTTCCTTTTAATTTTTTTCTTCGCTGCTCGTCTATCGACGTCATAATGCACTGTCTGGCTTACACAGCTCTTTTTTTAACTCCCAAATTTTCCATTCCAAACCCAAATGAGTACAAATAAAAAAGTGTTGCTATGGAGAAAGGGGAGGACACCGCAATTGCAACGGTATGGCTAATAATAATAATACGAGTGGTTATATTGGCGCAAACTGCATCAGCAGCAGCCGTCTCCATTGCATTTTGCAAGAATTCGTGAGTTGAGTTGAGTAGACAACTCTGTTACATGCAACATCTGGCCTGACGTTACCTCTTTTCCCCGACTCGCTCGCAGGGTTCGGTTGAGGTTGCTGAGTTAAAACACATGTGTACTCCTATCTCCTCCACTTTTCTGTCCGTACACATTTCCATTATTTGCCTCTCCTTCGCCTTAAAAAGGAAAAATATCATTTTCCAGGAAAGCGCTCGTGTAAATGTACTCCAGATAAATGTACCATTACAGCTCATTATCATCATCCATACAATTCTTTTCCGTCTTTGTGTAGTACCAGTCGCTCTCTTCATCTGAAAAGAGGATGGATTGGCTGATGATAAAAAAGGGAAAAGAATTCCAGGAAAAACGTCAGTTGGAGCTACAGCCGCGTCGGTTAACTTAAGTTTCATTTCGTTTTTTTTATCTATTTCATTATGCATTATATACTTTTACATATTTTAAACTGTTTTATACGGTACATAATGTATTCGATTTCAATGCACATTCTCTATTCTAAATAAGTACTCATTGTATCCACAAAGCGTACATAAGAGATAGTCAGATGGAATAATATGGTTTGCATGGAATATGGACACTCGGGCCAAGTGTAAGCGACCCGAAAGAAAAAGCGAGCAACCGAACTAATGGTAAGGGTGAGTAGAGATATGGCGGTGCAAGTATTGTAACCATTCATGCATAACAATTTTTTTGTAATGTGTTTGTTCAGCAGTAAAAATTACTGGGTAGTCTTCTTGATAGTCTGTATACTTACTTTATACGTTGAAGTAAGTACTCCTATATGCGTTGCTAAATTATCTCTATGTCTTATTGTGATACTGTATGGAATAAAGAGAAGGGAGCATAATGCTCTGCGAATGTTTTATGGTAATGATAACAACATTTTTTGATTTTCTGTGCATTTTCATGGGAAAAGTAGGGAGAGAGGGGAAAGTGAATGTTTGAGAGGTGCCCTAATGTGGTGATGGTGATGATGATGACGACATGACCATGATTGTAATTTTTGCACTGATTACCTACAGAAGAGTGGAAGTAGTTAGATTCTCCAGCCTCCTTGTTGCTGGTACTACTGTTCATTCGGTTCATTCATTCTTTTCCGTCCACAGTGATCAGGATGACTGACTCCCTGGCTCGTGACTCTGTGGAGGGAGTAGAGTTCACTGACTTAAAAAGTGAATGTCAGTCAGTCGTTGTAGCACGGGATAGTGTTACCGTCGCATGGGCTCTGGATGTAGGATAGAGAGTGAGAATCATGCCACCAAATTTCCCGAAAGATTTCAAATTCAACCAGGGAAGCAGAGGAAAGGTTGAGAGAAAGAATTCATCCAACCAGTTAAAATCAAATGCCAAAATGTAATATAAATATGTAGGCATACACGAGAGAGCTACTACTTCCCTCCTCGTATGTAAATCGGTATAGGTATGCATTGGGAGTACGACTGGATGTATGATGCCATGATAATATGACGACGGGAGAGTAGAGAACAGAGAAAGCGATGGGATTCTGTGGAAGGGAAGGGAAATACAAGGGAACATACCGGATAACAAGAGCCCATGTTCTCAATCTCCCTCTGCTCGCAACCGTTATTTTTCCTTCTGATTCTTCCTCTTTTAAAAGTTGGAATGGAACCAGCACACAAGTGTAGAAGCGAAATTGTGCAAGCTGACGTTTTCATTCTTTCTCGTATACATACATACATAAGTACATTTTCTTGGTAGAGCAATGGTGGTGGTAGGAGAATGTTAGTCTAGTCGAATTGAAACGTGTTTCAGCTTCACTCCCTCCTTTCTCTTCCACTTTTGTTTTTCATTCACTGCACACACACAGAGATCCACATAGTCGTCCTTTCCAAAATGCCTCTGGTATGCTCTCTTAGCCTGAGAACATTGCCATGGATTCTATTTATGTGCAAGGTTTTGAAGGAAGCCGTACAAAGGAATATCATAACTCCATGACTACATATAAGTACGTTTGTGTGTTTGCAAGGCTCCATTATGACTCTCTCTCTTTCCAGCTCTTTTCTCTCTTTTTTTTTCTTTTCTCCCAATCTTCCAGCAATACACGACAAACTCACCAAGAAAAAGAAGGAGAGGGAAGGAAAGGAGGAGAAAACCGAGAGAGTAAAAAAGCGACAGCATCAGCAAACTTTTTTTCTTCTCAGCACACTAGACTCAAAACTGGCTTAACTGTAATATATTGCAGTGTTGTTGTTTGGATATAAGCGCTGTCATATTTACAGCCCGTATAAAAGTACGCAGTTTCTATGTGTCTTAATGTGTAGAAGAAGAAAGAGGGAAACATGTGAGTACCGGTTTTTCTATGCTTTCCAATATTCAACATAACTTCTTTTTCCTTTTTATTCCTCTCTCTTTGGCTTTCTTGGTTGAAATTGTAGCCAGTCTTCTTTCTCTCTTGTCCCAATAAAACATATCCACAATATCTATAGCCACACATTTTATACAAAGTACCTATTTATAGTATTCCAACATCTACTCCTTTTCTGATGCTTTTCTCTTCCATCCACTACTCTCCTTGTTGTTATGACTGTTATGCATTATTGCTGCTCTGTGCTTACATTGTTGTTTTCTATACAACTAACAGTGGAGCACAAGAAGGGTACTAGTGTATTACGTTATTTTTCTATTTTTCCCGTTATCGTGGCCCATCAACTGGAAAAAATCGTATACACTATTGTCTTGTTGTGATGTGTGTAAGTGCAATATTGCGAGGCTGTTTTTTATCTATCTAATAATGTCTTACGGCCTTACCAAAAGGGAGAACAGAGAAATGGAAGTGGAAAAGAGGGAAGAGCTGCAAAAGACGAACAAGAGCAGTGCCAAAAAACAAATGGGAGAAAGAGAGATAAAGAGAGACACAACCAGTAAAACAGAGAGGAGGAAAGCGAAGGGGAAGAGGAAAGAAATGTCAAAAACTCTTGTTGTTACAAATGAAGGAAATTCTGATACTGCTCGTTTACTTTCGCTTGTTGATACTTTGATATTTCTGTTATTACTATCTCTCCCTTTCTCTCTATGCAACTTTAGAGTCATGTTACATAATAATACATAATAATAAAAGGGATAGTGCAAAACAATAATGCAAATGTGAGATGATGTTCAAATTTTGTTTGGGAATGATGTTTGGAACGGTACTACAAGCTGTTGCAGACGAGAGGGTTTCATGATCATTATTTCCGGTTTTACATAATTGATGAATGGATGATATACTTAACTGTGTAATACATTAGAAATGAGATATAGCTCTTGAATTCATTGAATAAACGACAAAACTGAAACAACACAGAGCTATTTTTTAATGATTGGTTGTGATGATGATCAGGTGGATAACATTGGAAAGGTGATAACTAACGAACGACATTGATTTTCTGCACATGTTTCGTAAATATTTTGTTAAGATAGCTAGAGTGAAAGTGGTTTAGCTCGTTAGGTTGCGGTCTCTGGATATTATATCATGAAAATAATGAACCAAGTGCATAATGGCAATTAAAAGCAGAGGAGTCATGTTGATATATGATGTGTATAAATAGAACCTTTAATCAAGTCAAACCACTTTGTCTCGATTTTGCTTTCTTTTTTCTCCAAAGTAAATACCCGCATAATAACCTGAAATATTTACACTTGTCAGCGTTTCCATGTGTTTTCTACTAATCAGCATCATATTACTTATTATTCACACAATGTACTTATGCGATTTACATTGTTTATGTACACTGGTGTTTACAGTTTGGAGTGTATTGGACAGAGAGAAATGGATTATTACCTGGAAGTGCGTTTGCTGCTGCTGATGACGAGGAGAAGGATGTGCTTTCTAGTATGAATTTATATACACAGCAGAATTATTTGTTTGAATTATTCATGGTTCCTTCTACACTTTCCACCATATTCATGGGAAATAAACAGCGTGTGTGTGTGAGCTTTTGTTGTAGAATTTATACAACCACAGCTACTACTACACTGACAGTGCTGTGTGCGGTGTCGTGATTCCTTTCACGTTAGGCAACATCGAAGAGGACCTTGTTCATTGAGGATGATATGACGATGATGGTGGTGATGATGAGAGGAAATTAATTTGAAACTGTGTCATCATCATCATTCAGGAGCAGTCTTCTCCCTATATTTTGCCTCGGTTTCATTTCTCTAATGGTTGGTTTTACTCTTTATGTAAATAGACAAGTGGTTGAATGATTCTCTGATGTGGAAGCGAGAAGCAAATGAAGAGGAGGATGATGATAAGTATTGTGATGAATGGGATAAGTAACATTTATAAATCATACATAAAGTCCTGATGCTCGTCATCTATTGTATGGTTTAGTATATAACGCATTATATTATACGACTTTAACTGACCTCGTTTTCTATTTGACTAGCTATGGTTTAGTTTGTAGTAGCTCTCAAAGAAAGACGCTGTTCCATTTTTAGTAGAAAATGTTCGCAGTAACTCGTTTATTCTAAATGTGATTGAAATGAATTCCGTAAAGTAGTGTACATGTCAGAAAACTTCTCCACTGATTGAAATTTCTAAACTGGAGACAAACTCCAGTTGTGATGCAAGGCATACCATTTGAATGGAGCAAATATGAGATTTTTGTTTTTTATTGTCAATAAAATTTATGATACAGATGTTGCTTTTTGCATTTACCCTTGAACAATCTGCAAACATTGCTGGAGATAAAATAATAAGACATTTTGTTTCTTGTTCTTCATACTTTTTGAAATCTGATATGGGATATGCGTCAAGCGTCTCCTTCTCTGTAACAACAAAGTAATGACAACATTTCGTTAGAAATAAAAGTTCCAGAGAGGAAGCAAAAATTGGTTGATATATTCAATGAGATTTGATTTATTGCAAACAGGCTATAGGTATACACACTTGTGTTCTGATTATTTATTTGTCAATCTCAATTTAAATGAAATTTTTACCGTTTATCTAGAACAATAAAGAATGAAAGGAAAATATTGATTTTGACTTATATGTTTGTTCATTCTCGTGAAAAGCAAACAAAAACGATTTGTCATCATCGTCATTGCAATTCAAAAGAGACATGGACATGACGTGCGTGTCACAGCCAAATTTTACCACTTTTCACGGAACTCAGCACTTTCCTTTTTTCTCAAGTTGCCCACCACCGCCACCACTAGCCCTGCATGTCTGTCTGGCTGATGGCCTGATAGTGTCAGTTTACTAGTGGTGCTGGAGTGTTGGTGATGTGATAACCCGGTATTCTTAGGGCGGCCACAGACATACCACTCCAATACTATATCAACATATATACATACATATATACAACTAAAATGTCACGGTCATTGTGATCGTCATCATTATCATCACTGAAAAATCCTTCCAAAAAATTCCTGGATTGGAAAACATTCCTGGGTTGAAGTCAGGAACCATGGGTATACGCAAACAACACGGGATTCTTTTCTGTGCATTGTATTCTTTCCTGCTTGGTTTGGTCTTGCCGTTTTCCAGTTCCAGTTGACAGTCCATGCGATCAAAGGGAAATTTACAGTATGACCACGGTTATATGCTCGTCCAGATAGGATAAAAAATAAGTAACGCAGTGTCATTACTACTACAACGGTATTCCTACATCACCGTTATGTAACCCTCCCGTACTGTCCACTCTCTTTTTTATGGTGGCAGCATCAACATCAGAAAAAAACCGAGTTTACCAAGCAGAGCAGGAGAGCAAACCATTGTTGTATTAAATGTATTGCTTTAAAGGGCCATAAAAACCATGAGGCATTAAATAAGTCACTCTGTTACACATTTATTTTAATGTGTTGTAGTACTTAAGATGGAACACCAACCGGAACTTGTACAATACAACACCAAAACACTATTCGGTTTGTTGTCCGCGTGTTTTCCCTATTTGTGTGGATGAGTAGACTGAGCACATCACATAACTGTTGTACGAAAATGCTCAGTCATCATCATTCTATCATTTTCCCTCAGCTTGATTGCTTGTTGCCTTGCTCCATTCAGCCACCAGAATAGTCTTCCATTCAATATCATTCATTGACTCATTCATCCTGCCAAGATTTTTTTTCTGTCTGATCCACTCATTTCATTTTATTCCGTAAAAGGAACGGAATAATATATTTTCTTATGGGCTCTTACGTTTTCCCTTTTGTGTTGTGTGCAGGAGAGTATAAATGCTAGCAATTCCAGTGCATTGTAATTGCATTGCATCGATGTGATGATGGCACAACAAAACGGGTTTTTTATATTCCTTGTTTGTTTGTGTGCGTGGCATCAGTCCAAGCGATGGAGCTTGAACTCGCCCTTATTTTTCTCTCTCTCCGTCTCACGCTCCTCGTAGAAAGATAGAATAGGTCGCTCCATGCGTTTTTCATACCCGGAGCCATTATTCGCCACGTACTTGTTTTTTTTTGTTCACGTTTTCATTGAAAAAAGTATCATCGGAATTTCTTTCCCTTTTCCCATGAATCCTCCTTTTTTGTATATCATGTCTATAAATTACCTCTGCCCAAGTAAAAATCGAATCTCTAGCCTGTGAGCTCACTACAAATATCTTCAATCAGCACATGGGGACGCAGCAGCTGCCGCCATTGCTGCAGTGCATTTCCTTGTTTCGTCTTATTCTTCAACAACCGACTGGCTGCTTCTATTTGTGAGATTGGATTATCCGACAAGATTCAATTTTTTGGACTGGAAATTCAACCCAAGTCTGATATTGTGGCTCGGTTTAATTTGGCTAGTTGTACCAACTGAATAGAGCCTAATACGTAATATTATTAGTTTGTCTTTGAGTATCAACAAGCCATGAAATGAAAACATGTACAATGAGCCATTTCTCCATGAGAGTATGCTGTTCTTGGAAAGTGTGCACCAGGAATACCAAGTCACATACCATTGTTCTTTTTATTTTTGTTTCGGAAGATGTTGATGATGGCAGTGGCACAAGGCCAACTTTTTTTCCCTTTTTTTTACTTCGTCAGTTTCTCCCCAAGATTACATCAAATGCCAACTGCTTACTTTTCTAGCCTCAAAAGAGCGAGGTTCATGGAAACACAGCGACAACGACAACATGGAGGATAAAAAAAATAAATGTACTTCTGAGAGAATCGGCAGCCGGCAAGGACAGAGAGTCAGAAAGACCAAGCAATTTTTACTATCATCCAAGAAGCACGCACAGGACTTTATGGTCTTTTTGTTGTTGAGGATGTCTGTAAGCGTTCCAGTTCCAGTTGTCGAACGTGTACAATATTATTTAACAGAAGCTCTTGATAGATAACCGAATTCCTCATATCAAGATGTAGCATAAAAATACATTTAGATTGGTGCTGCTGGTACGAGGAGGACTGCTGGTAGGTGCTCTTTTGAACCACATGTTGTCGTCTGCACTCATGTGAAAACAAACATGTTTTAAAGAGCATCGCCATAAACCACCATCTCCCAATGGAAAGAGCCTTAGGAACTAAACTGAAATATTTACACAACATATTTTTATATTTTCAATTTTTTCTTGAGATAAGAATCCTCCAAAAAAGAGGCAGACCTGGCTTCTTCTCTTTATTGTTTCAGAAATGTAATGTTCCAGTTTAAGATAAAAGTGAAATAATTTCATTTTTCTAGGTATCTGCTTCTCTCCAAGGAGTAATAGCTGCCTCAACGCTCTTTATCGCCACTCTCCACAAGCCAGTCTCTTGAACGTTTAGTTCCTAACGGTTTATCTGACTAGGGGAAACCTAGCGAGTTGTTTGGCGAGGTTGATGCCATACAATAAATGCCGACACAAGTATACAACATACATGACTTATTAGGTTACTTTCTGCTTGTCGTCAAGTCAATTTTCTTTATCAGTGCTGAAGATATAGCATTTTAAAATAAGAGGCATTCCAAAAGCGCATGCAAAACAGCTAAATTATTTCTTTCACGTGCCAGGCCTGGCCATTTACATCTCTCTCTTGAATAGGCTGCTGATGTTGATAATATTTATGATTTTAAAGTAATAAAGAAAGCGATCTGTTTATATGGTCCAATCTAACTTAATTTTTTTTCTTTCGGAATACTTTCTAGTGTGTAAACGTAAAAAAGAAACGTACTGATCGAGTTGGCAAAATGAGCTCTTTAAGTATGCTCGCTGCTTCCAAACTGGCGTTCTAGTCTTTGATCTTGTTTTTGCTAATACGATAAAATGTGGACCTGAATACAAATATGCTACTTATTTTCCAGGCTTCAAGAACGAAAAGGTTGGGCTTTAAACAAGTTATGTAAGAAGCCAACTACTTAATAGCTAAAGTAACTTAAAAATTGTACCGTCTAGCAGTGAACAAGATTTTTTTAGAGAAGTGCAAATTTTTACAGGTTTTCATAAATACGTAAATTTTAACACAAACTTCTCATAAAATAAAACAAATCGGCGCATCCTAGAGAATCCAGTAAGTTTGATGTGTGAATGAAAATCTGCTAAACTTTGTTGCAAACCCATGCGACTATTTGTCATGTCTCAATGTGTTGGTTATTTTAATACTTTTCCATGTTCTAATTTTCCCCATTTTGGGTATCTTGTTTATAAAAAAGTTACTAAAGTACCAAAACACAATTAATTGGTTTCCTATTAAATATTAAGTTTCCTCAAAATATCTCAAAGAACGGCATCCTCTACTACATTAAAGCATTCGCAAAATATCCATGATACAAACTAAACGATTTATGCCTGTGCTGGGTTCTTTTTTGCTTATCACCATAAAGCAACTTTTCTCCTTATCTCAAACACTGAAAGATACCATTAGAATATACGAGTGAAAAGAGCATTTCTAAGGCCTGCAGCCATAACTTTGGTACAAGCTTCTTTTTTGCATAAAATAGTCCTTGGTGACACTGAAAATTGTAAGACCTTTTCCATATTCAATAGGCTCTCAAAATAGAGATAGGGGATTCTGACTTTACGTGCTTTTAGAAAACTTTCTCTACATTTTTTTACCATTCACGCGTTTCCCTACTTGTTAAAGGGACTGCCGCCAGGCAATTCAGTAGTACTGTATACACAACCCGTATGCATAAGCATAAGCTGACGATATATATTTTATGCTGTTATCATCAACAGTCACCGACAAGTTACCTCTTTTTGAGCGATTTTGAACTGGTCAGTGTTTCCCTGTTGGCTTTGACGTTACTCAAGAGGAAAATGAAAAGGAAAGCCTAAGGACCGGGAATTACTTTTTCGTGAAAAAGTTAGTTTTTCTTGGTTAGACATTTCTACAACTTCTTTTCCACCGTTTCCGTCATTTGCTTGTTACATAAGTTAAGAAGGGATTCCTTTTCAGCCAAAAATAGAAATGTGGAAGCTTTCCAAAAAAAAGCTTTGCAAATGCGGGTCTAAGTACTGGCATTGGGTATAATAATAGCGATAACTTGCTTGTGAGAATCTGGTACTTAGGGAAAAAATCTTGGTTGTGCAAACCCTGTTGTTTGTGATAAATACTTACATACACAAACATAGTTTAGAAAGGCGAGGACGAAGAGAAAGTAAAATATGAAGGAATTATAGCAAACGAAATCTTTAACTTGCATGACGAGCAACGTAAACTTGGCTGGGATTTTGGGCGTGTGTGTGTGTGTTTATGTGTGAGCGCATAAAGTGAAAGTGACAAACGCAAAATGAAATGCATGTTTGAGATTCATTAACAAAACGTGATGAGTCATGCAAAACGAAACAACTAAAAGTTGAGCACACACAGGTCGTTTTAAGTTTGTGATAGGTGGTATCTGTCAGTGTCTGGATTTGTTGCCAATTCTTTGTCATCTCGCCCTTTTTGAAAGGGAAAGCTATTTTGGTTTATTCACCCGTCGAGATTTTTATGGATAAGGATGTTTGTATGGTTGATATATGTATATAATATAATAGGTATATCACATTATACTTATGTACCTACACATTAAAAAAATATTGACAAAGTCTTGTGTGTTGTTTTTCCTCGGGCTAAAAACAGCCAAGCATCGTTTAGTAACAAAGGATCATTTTAATTAAGGAGCACACAAAGAAGCATTGTGTATTTTGAGACTTTTAAGGGATAACTCTCTACGAACAATCAAAAAAGCTTTGAGAAACAGACTAAAAATAAGCTTAGCAGGAGAAAGAATTGTAGTAGGTATATACCTTTTTGTTATTCGATATCAAAAGTTAATTAACAACTTCTCTTTGATTTTTATGCAGGTTTATAACAACGGTGATCGCTCTCATTGTTGACTATGAGACGGTAAGCAAGCGGGAGCCAGTTTGTGCGGCCTACGTATTGGAAATTATCGGCTCCATACTCATCATTCTAAGTGCGGCTATTTTTGTCGAGCTCAGCTTGACTATAATCTCCCTGCGAGGGTCAATACTCAACGATGCTCCGAGAAAGCCTGCTCAATACCTGATTTATATTCGTTTCGGTAAGTTTTTCAATTGCCACTTACTAGATATAAATGAAATGAGATACTTGATCAAGCTCAATGAAAGTATTGTTAATATATTTACTAATAGTAAAGATTGAGCTTTCGTTATATACCTTAGGCCCAAGGCTTTTGCAAAATATTATTATGTAATATAATTTTTTTAACAGGATCAATATCCCAGGAGCACTTATTTTTACTGTTACGTAAAAGCAAATTTTAATACCTTAGCAAGCGCCTATGTAATTTTTTTTTGCCCTTACGTATTATGCAACGAGCAAATACGCATTCCAAAAATATCATTATCTCTACTGCTTGAAGTATGAAAGCAGAAACTATTTAAAATTAATAGGCGCACATATAATTATAATAATTGAAGTGGAAAATAATGGCCCCTAGAAAAAAACGACTTTTTCCATCAAACCGTAAACTCTCATTAGCAAAGGAATGGCACTTAACAGAGGAGAAAATTGTGTCCCTTTTTTGGACCAAGTGAACTTTTCTTTTAGAGAGTTAAGTTATATTACTCATGTTCTTTTCGTGTTGTCCATCCCATGCGTTATTTCGTGCGCCGGTTGTAAGTAATTCTAATTCCACATCGAAATATATACCAGAGTAAGATGAGAGGTTGAGGTTGTACAGCAGCCGCACGACAGAAACCACATTTTTTCTTTCTTCCTCTCTCCCGTCGACAGAGCAAAATGAAGGAAGGAATGAACTTTTGCTGCCATAAATCTCTTCTTGTCGCTCCTTTCTCCAATTTTACTGGTCCAAACTTTATTTTATGACCAGGCGCCCATTATACATAATAAACTACAATACAGTGTGTGAGATGATATGCTACAGCAAAACCGGGAGTGTGCACACAATGTTGGATTATTATTGCCAGTACAGAGTACAGACAAAGTACAGAGCTCTATCGAGTAACGGAAAAAAAATGTCTGAAAAACAACAAAACGAGCATCGTGATGAAATCTGTTATATTATGTGGAGTATGTACTTAACATAATTTTATATATATGTTATAGGATAAATATTATGTGCAGTTTTATCGCTCAACTCCATTGTAACCTTTTTGCACATTCCTGCCGTAATATTATTTTTACTTGTTGGCTTTCCTTAAGATAAATATGAACACACATACACATAACTCTGACGTGAGCACCGACAACAGGCTTGTTCGGAAACTGCTCCGGAAAAACGTGCTGCTGATATAAGTCATTCCTGTCGTCGTTTGCTTTATGGCAGCATCAGAAACAAAAAAGAAAGGAGCACTTAGGAAGCCCGTAATACTATCATTACTATCATTATATTTTTAGAGACAAATAAAATGTGGATTTTAGGCAAAAACACTCCTGCCGTTTCCATTTCTTCACATCTCTTTATCCTTCTTTATCCACTAGTCACTTACTTTCGCTTGTAACGTAACTCCTTGAGATTTTTTTATTCCTTGAAGAGGTAGAAAATGCCCACTTGAGTACTGTGTAGGTACGCCAAGGGAAAAGTAATAACAATGTATTATGTCAGTGTGTTAGCGAAAGAGAACTAGTGAAGAGTGCTGAGAAATTACCACACGTTTTTTGAAAAGTCAGAGAGATGGGGAAATGGCGATGAGAAACGTGTCTTGAAGCACTTACGTTATGATTATAATGTTTCTTGCATCTCTTGTGCTTTTAACAGATAACTGTACTTGCGAAGATGCGTACTGATACAAAAGAGTCAATGTTTTCTCGAGACGAGGTTTATGCTGGCGATGATTTGTGAGCAACAAAATTTTGTTGCCATCGTGCTGGATAAACGCACATACTCCATAAAAAATTTAGATTTCCGTAACTTATTTTCGTGTTGGAGAAAATATATTTACTTAAAATAAGATCTTTGGCTCTGGTAATGCACCCTTCTGTCAAAATCATCTTAAACAATTTCCAACAGCTTTTCAAATGTATTAAGAAGAATAGCCCAAGTTTATGCAGTGAAATATTTGCAGATCTAAAGAATTTCATTGCAAGTATGCTAGTATGTACTCCTTTGCCACTCGTATTATTCCTGCAGCCGGAAATAAACTTTCCAATAAATCTTCCAGGAACATTTTCTATGAACAATGAATCCAAGTTTTTCATCAAGTATTTGATTGTGAGCTCTTCCGTTATTTTTGATGGTTTCCAGCGTCTTGTGAAATGAGATTGTACTTGAAAAAAATCGTCGTAAAGCGCTTACTTGAGATGTTGGAAGGAAGTTATCTCTCAAGCGGGTTTGTGTGAATATGAGCACAGTTTCTTTATGAGTTCTTTGCTCAACTCATTTTCCTCTACCTGTCTGCTTCCAACTTGTGCCCTGTCCAAGGTTAGCTATAACCTGAGACTCCTTCCTAATTTCAATCTATTGGCGTTTCTTTTATGTCATTTACCCCATAAACTATGCAAAAGGGTACAGATATGGACGCCGACCACACTTACATTTATAGACATTTAAAAGCATTGGAAATCGCAAAGTAGAATGCATATTATGTAACATAATTTGTCGACACACGAGGTGCAAAGACTACCTAATCGAAACAAGCTGCTTCCAGGTCAGGTCTGAATGTGTGAAAAATTAAAGAAGTTGAATCACAAAAGCTCTACTTTTAGCTTATTGTTAGTTTTAGTCGTAATATTGCAAAGATTTTATTTTTAGCATTGACGTAGTAAATTGATAATAAAAATAACTTATAGACTGGTGTAAACTGGAAAAACTTATTTCCTTTATGCCAAAAATGGTTCCCACAAAAGGGAGATTTCTTATAAATAAGAATTTTGCTAAAGCCGACTACTGCCTGACAAGCAGAATACTTACCTACGCCAAACGTTGATACTTAATTGGTATAAAAACTAAGATGATTTGCGGTACATTGCCATCGTCTAAAGCACTGCCAATAACTATTATTACTTTTTGTTGAAAATGGCTTATTTCTAGCTTGGTACACACATTGTTATTTTCAGCTTCCTATAGGTTTTGAAGCCCACTTTGTCCCCTTTAACACTGACCAGATTTCAACCTTCAATTCTTAACTGTTTAGCAGTGGCAGTCATAGACACAGACTGACCATTTTTCAAAAATTTTATTCACTTCGTTTTTTCGCCAGACGTCCCTGCGGTTACAGGTTTTCATTTAGTTCCTTGGGAGTTGGTGATTTTAGTAGCTAACAACCTCAGGATAAAAACGTATATCTCCGATTTTTATTTCCCTGCTTTGCTGAAATGTATTCCAACGTTAACCAATAATCCGATAAGCAAAATTTACCAAATCGGACAAAACACGTTTGGAAAGCACTTCATTTACCTCGGGGTTTCGTGATGAATGATGCAAAATGGAAAGGTAAAGAAATGCATTCAGCAAGTCCTGATGTTCGTGTACCTAGATCCAATTTCCATTTCTCTTATCTAAGATCCCTACTTGTCTTATCTCTAATCTCATTTGAGTAATAAGAGTTATTGGCAGTGCTTTATATTACCACCAGACCACCACCTGAGCTAATAAACCTGAGTAATTAAATCAGTGGGTGTGGAGGTGAACGGGGAGGCGGTGACGTTCGTGGTAGTGTGGTATTAGCAAGACGGACATTTATGGCCCGTGTAGGTATGAGTGCATGAAGACAAAATCTACTAACTTGGTTTATTAAGGTGAAAAGTTATAACATTGTATTGTGTGGAGTGAGATGTGAATGAAACTAAAAGTAGGTAAATGATAAGTCTATAGAAAATGAAGTAGTTTGCTGCGAACTAACAAGAGTGTCCAAAGTAAACTTGGGTTGATGATTGCAAGACAGTTGCAGTAAGAAACTGAGGAGAAGCCCACTTGTCTAAAGTGTTGTCATCGAGTTGAATACAAGTTTAAGTGATATTTAATGAGGAATGAGGTTGGAAAAGGTAGCTTCTTGAGTGATGCAGCTGCCCACGTTTCTTGTAGAGAACCAACTAACTTAAGTCAATGAATATTATTATTACTATTCTTATTATTAGTATCATTGTTCTATTCTGAAAGTATTATGGTGTGGGCTGTGGATGATAGAGGCAATTTAACCAATTAAGGGAAAAGACGCATGTTGGACATGTGTGTGCATTTGCAGAAAACGATGGCACAAATGAAATGATGTAATGAGATTATGGGTCGTGTGACTTGGTATAAATTGGGGCATTACGATGATGTCCTAACATTTAGGTAGTTGGACGTTTTATCATTGACTTTCATTGTTTTTACTGTTACAGTTACTCTGATTTCTGAACTGATCTGGTCCGGGTTTTCTATTGCTTGGATTAAAAAGTTTTACATGGAATGTGACCTTATAATGACAAAACAAGTAATGCTAGGTAAGTTTTCAGCTCTATGAACTTAATAACCATAACCATAATGCTTAACTCATCTCATCTTGTTCAAAATGTCCATCATCTTTTTATTCTTTTTTATTTTAGGTTTAGTGATATGTACATGTTTCGTCATTCTTTCACTGGTGGTCACCGCGTATGAAGGCGATAATGATGATAAATATAGCTTGTTTCTGTCTTTCTTGAAATTTTTACTTTATTACACAACTCAATTTGTCGCTTTTAGCCAACCCCTCAACAGCAGCATCATTCATTTTATTATTATCCATTTTATTTTCCTGGTAGTTGCATTCAAGAAAAATGTATTCTGAGAAGGAGTTGATAATGGAAGTCACTTAAAATTAGACAGGTGACTGACTTATAATGATGGCGATGATCTGTTCCAGAGTGAGTTTCAGTCACATGATTGTTACCAGCCTACAAATAGCTATTTTTACTTTCATGAGAAAGTCATTTTCACATTACTCCATTATTCATTCAAGATTGCAAAAGCTGACAAGGAAATGACAAGAATGTCAAGAGTAATATCAGAAGAATCCAAACCGGTATTTAAACAGATTTCAAAGTCGGTATAATTCATTTACATTAAACACTCCCCACAGTTACCATTAGTAGTAGTTATTGTTCTGGATTTGGAATTCCTCTGATATTACATACGTAATGTGGTTATGTACTTTTGTAAAACTACACGTGTAACAACGAGTGAAAAGCTTTTCGATTGTAACTCTTTTTCATCGCCTTGTAATTTTCAGCTATATTGAGCATAAAAATGGTAGTTAAAAGAGCATTGACTCGACTGGCTTCGTATTACTGTTACTGGTTAGGAGAAAGGAGATAAGAGAAAAAGTGATAATTACCTTTTTACCTACAAACTACCACACTGACTCACTGTAAACCAGGAGCTTTTAGCAGATGGGAATACAAGATGTTGTGATGCAGCGACAATTTCAGTAATAACATGATAATATAATGTCGACATTTAATGCCTAATGGCTTTTTTTGTCAGCAATGATAGTAGTAACAATGATAAAGGCAGAAGCAGTGTATGTGCTGCTGCTGTGGTGTTTCGTATGCGGTTTTAGTTAGCTCGGGAAAACAGGAAAGTAGAAAATTATCTTGTTGGGAAAATGACAGACCGTAAAATTGATGACGGGAATGAGATGGACAAAAAATATAAAAGAGCTGGCTGATGTAAAAAAGAGAGATTCTACTTTTATATCTCGTGTTTACTTGGCTTTTTCTTTGTTTGCATTTAAATCATAAAAATTGTACATACACAGCCAACGGAAGGAATATACAGCTTGAGAGTTGCTCTTTTGACATGAATGTACTTAAAACTAACTTCTCTCATTTTACCCCCATCCAATTCCATTCAATAGTCCCATTTTGGTCACAAAATCTTGTATATACCAGACTATTATTTGCAGAATATTCTTACAGACGATAATGCAGTTTTGGCTGCTACAGCTTTAAAATGTGCAGGATCAATCTTTAATATGTTGACTTTAAATAAAGACGTAAATGCAGACGAGCATATGTTACAGTTATAGCTTTGTAAGGGCATAGAGCTTTCAAATCCTATTTCAAAAAAATTGCAAAAGTATAATTGCAATTTCTTTAATAATGTTTTTCGGAAGGCGTGAAATGTTTATTTCTTCAGATGAGCCGGAACAGGGGCACATATATTGCGAAAAAAGCAATTGCAGTAGAACAGAAACGAGCCAATCTCATTGACGTACCAACGCTATCAAAAAAAATCCTACGTAGGAAGCGATCAAATAAGGAAAGCGGAATAAGCTGAATGAGAGATGGATAAAAAGAATGTTAAAAATGAGGTTCTTGCGCCTTCGCACCATTTAAAGTTTTAATGGTGCGCTGATGTTGGCTGCATCAAAGATGAGAAAAACGGGCATAGCGAGTCTTTTATCGTAGTTCCATTTCCGCCATTACATTTATATTTATATTTGTAGTTCAGTGCATCTCACAGACAAGCCAACAATGTGAGTGTAATTTAATGGCAGTTGTAGCAATTTTCTTTGAGGAAGGAGGAGACTGAAAAGATAAAAACGTGTCAAACAGAGAGCGAGATAGAGAGAAAAACCGTAAAATTTGTAATGGGCTTTTTCTATCCTTTCCTCCTCTCATTTTCCAACTCTTACTCCGCTTATCTTGTATCTTTCTTATTCTTTCAGGGGAATTCTAATGTTTTTGTTTCTTCCTCTCTTCCAGGAAAGTAATACGGGCTTATCAGGATAGCTGGAATCATCGATGTCGGCTAATGTTTTGCTGTATACATAGCAAGCAAAATAGGGTAAGAACAAGAAAAACAATAATAGTAATAATCATAATAATAATTATAATTAGAGTGTTCCTATATTGAATTAAATGGTGAGATATGACACATGAACATGACCATTTGAGAGAAAAATTCCGATGTAGACAGATATGACTTTTGTCAAGGACAACAACAACAACAGCAAAGTTTGCCATACCATACCGTCATGCCAATGTCGCCCTTTTATACTTTAGTATTTTTGTAGTCACGCATAATTGGGAAGCACCTGAAAACAACAAACGTCATTCCTGGAACAACGACAAAAATCAACCTTTCTATTTAGTTACTTTCATTAGGCATCCTATTATAATATAGCTAGTATCTCGTAACCTCTTGTTTGTTAGCAGTTGGGTATGTTTTAGGGAATCTCTTGAGAAAGATGATAATGATTCATGACTCTCACGGCATGACACACGGTCATGCACACATGCAAGTATTCTCGTTTCACGGAACTGTCTCTGTTTTGACCCCATTATGAATTCAATTTGTTTTAAGAGACGGTAATGATGCATCCGAAGGGTTTGCATTTCTCACTTTTATAATAAAGCTGCTTACTGGTGGTTCGTGCATGGAATGCGCTTGTAGGTTTAAAAATAACGGACTGATCCCGGGACTAACTCCTGCCGGGTTGATTGAGCCATCACATTGCACAAGATCCGCTTTCCGTTGTTCCATCCTACTGTCACGTCATTACATTTTTGGAGGAACACACACATACACACTCATAATCCAATATGTCCAGGTTGTAAAGCATAAAACATCCATATAATATATTATGCAATATTTAATCTCTGGAAAGTCTAGAAGCATGGATGTTGTTCCTCTGCTACTCCTGTGCATCCACTCTTCATTTTTCCACTTAAAAATAACAACTTTGCCTTTCCAAATGCAACCATGATGATCACCATGCTAGTTTTGTGATGTTGATGGTTGTAGTTTGTAGGCAATTCCCTTAAGATTTGTTGCAGACCAGGTAAAACATGTATTACAATCCCATTCACCTTCCTCTTGATGATGAACATGCTTGCTGTACAGCAAGCGTTTGAATTTAAATTTCAAAGTTTACAAAAGAGACTTGCTTGCTTTTCCTTATTGCTCAGCTGAAAAAGGAAGTTGAAAATGCATCATACTCTGGATATGCATGCATCAGGCAAGGCAACTCTCTATTTGATAAGGTGTATTTGAGTGGAAGTTAGAGGGGAAAGGAAAAATCAAGTTAAAAGTTGTTTGAGTTAGGTTGCTATTCGTTATCAGTGAGATTCGGGAAAGAAAAAGTGGATGATGAGCAAGGCTCGTAGCAAATGTTAGATGAGTTGTGCATGCAATTTAAATGCACCAAAGATGTATTATGGAATAATAAATGATGAGAAAAAGACAACAAGTTGTAAAGCGCCGTGCAAACTTATGACGCTAAGAGCTTGTTTTTTTTCGTTGATGAGAAGATACACAGACGTCTAGTCTCCAAATGAAAATGTTCGTGGAATAAAAATAAAATTACTTTTTTTCCTGTTAAACTTTACAGCATTTCCCAAGATTCATTTATTAGCATTTTGCATCAAAACTGAACTTAAATTTTTCATCTATAATCAGCCGTATATAAAGTGGAATAGGTGAGTGTATCAAATTATTATATGTACCTGTGCAACTTTTTTTCATTTCTGTACTTTTTCATTGCTTGGCAACAGTGCCAACAGATTGACAAGAGAATTTGTCATGGAGCACACATAATATACATTATTTCACAAAGATTAGTCAAGAAGAATAAGAAAGTATCTTACAGAGGATTCTAACTATATCGAAGCTAGTCAAGTCAGTATTAGACGATTGAGTGGTAATGAAGCGAAACCTGGGAATAATGCACTCGCTCAGTCAGCTCACTGACGACGACGAGAGCAAACGCTCACTTGAAATTTAAACTTCAACTTTCTTTATTCTGAAAACATGACTTTGTTAAGGGATCAGTACTGCTACTACTACTACTACTTCAGGTTATATAGGTACTTATCTCTTGATTCATTTTATATTTCAAAGAAACAAAATTCAAAAGAAGCCTATTTTTCTCTCTCGCCTCACCTCCCACTGCTCCTATTTTCTAAAAGGGAAAAAGAAAAAGTACTCAAGTAAAAAAATATATGAAACTTTTTGCATCTTACCCTTTAACATGACAGCAAAATACTTGCATTGCTTCCCCGCTATGAAAATACCTAACTATACTTCTATGTTGGGTAGGTATTCTATTGAAAATGGATGGATGGAGGAAACAGGAAAAGTGGCAAGAAATAAATCCTTTTTTGGTCACGTATGAATAAATTTTTTGTGGTTTCGTGTGGCCTGCCAATTTTTTTTATTTGGGTTACTACTTTCTCCTTGTAGTTTTTCTTTCTCCCTGTCTGTGTGTACATTTTGCGTACACTTCACCTTCCAGCACACATTTGAATTTTTTTTTCAGTGAGCATTTGTGGAATGATGAGAAGACAAGCCGGATGTATAAGGGAAATGAGGATAGATATGTCTGTATAAAGTAATAGCAATAATAATTTACCATATGGTTGGCTTGTTCTACGCTCCATCACGCTGCCAATGCCATAGTGATCATCAAGATGCAAAAAGTACATAATATGCATCAAGGATTTGCAAAAATGGAAAAAAATGTGTGAGGCGTGCTGAATACAAAACTAGAAAACTGGGCATTTTATAACAAATCACATGCACATCACATCACCTCTCTCTCTTCCTTCGTTCTTCCAAAAAACACAAACTGATCTTCATTTTTTTTGTCTGGAGAAGAAATTGACAAGAGGAGCATAATATAAAAGAGAAGAATGGAGAGAAAGCTTGGATGGGCAGATAGGCATTTGGTGGGATCTTTCTTACATTACATGGGTGGTGGTATGCAAAATGCAAGCACAATGCATAATACTCTACTTTCTTATAGAAAGAAAAAAATATAAAGGAACACTTTGAACTTTTCAGCTGTACAAAATGGACCGAGAGTCTTGTAAAGTACACACGAGCAAAAGTGAAAGGCATAAGGTACATATTTTTGGTCTTTGACTCCAGGAAAGGATTTATTGGCAACGCTAGCTATGCACGATAGCACGTAGGCGATGATGGCAGTGGTGCTAACACCAACGGTCTTTTTATCTTCTCGGTGTCTTAAATAAACATTGGCATAGATTGAAGATTGTCTTTGCTTTGTCAGTTTATTAAGTAGCCGAGAGTCAACGAATGAGTCCTTCATGCGAGAATCAATGTGTGTCCGTGTCTCCAGCCGGAAACGCATTTGTCACCGATCTAATTCTAAAATCAGTTTGGAATTACAAGTTATAATTCTACTCGTCGAATATGATACTATTCAACTATAATGTTTGTTCATTTGTATACAAGCCTATATGCCAGTTTTTATATTTTCGGTTATGAACACGCTGTTTTCTCGGCTACTTGATTCAATCAGTTGAAAGACTGACTGGTTTAGTTTAAAGAGTGTGATATACTGACTGAAGCAGGACGACGAAAGAATGCAAGTGACATAGGAATGTGTGTAGTGAGTGGAAGGTGATAAAAGGACAATATGTTCTTGTGTCATTTAAGCTGGCCATGCTTTGCATGGATAACTTAAATTGTACGGAGACATGGAATCTTTCTTCTTTTATATACGTACTGTATTCAGAAAAATATACTCTACTCTAATCTCACCGTAGCTGATGTATTTTAAGGAAATTGTATGATTTTTTTAAATGTCTAATTAACTGTCCTTGTTCTTTGATTGTTTCTATGCTTCTCCACATCCTGCCAACCTGATCACGTAATCAATGGAAACAACTGTGATCTTGGTTACGGTTCTGCGTTGGTGCACATATGCTGCTCTTCTGGCCTTGCTGCTGGATGAACGATTTCTGCTTACGACCAACTTTGCCGATTATGAACTTTTTTCTCATTTCCTTTGAACAATCCGAATTCAATCCAACTGGGGACATGCTCTCATCGTCATGATCATCATCACCACAATCACCGTTCTATGCATGTGTGGCGTGGTTTTCTATGGTGTTTTTCTCTCATTCTTGCTTGCATGGCACGTGAACTCTGAACTTTTACCGGATAATGTTCTTGCGGACTGTCCTGATCTGGAACCACCAATGCTGCCGCTCCTGTGCTGTTGCTATTTCTGATGACGATGATGATGGGATTGCGGTATTTTTCATCCATTCTACTTTTTCTTTCTGTGTTCTTTTCGTATATATTTTGGAATCTCTTCATCATCATCAACAACAGGATTCATTCGCCGACTTAGCACGACTTTTGTCCGAATTTTTCCGGGATTTGGACGTAGTTCCTTCAGACGTGGTTGTTGGTCTTTTGCTACTCCGACGACTTCAAAGACTTGAACAATGCTCGATAGTTAAGCAGGTTCGTTATATCATGACTCTTTACTTGACAAATTAGCTTTATTATTCATTTATTTTTGCTCACGCACATTTTCTCATTCCCTTCGTTTCGACTTCCAAAGCCAAACAAAATCGGAACCACTCTCTGGTGTCTTTGTTTATAAAACTTGTAGCGTTTACCATGAATAAATGATGACGTGGTTGCAGGTACCTGGAATTGCTCTATATTATGTCCTCCCACATACATACCTTTTTTTACCCACAAACAACTACCCTTTCATGGTCAATAGCAGTGCAGTCGTTGAAAACCAAAAAGAAAAATATAAAAATAGTTTAACAATTTTCCAGGGAGAATTAAATTTCACGATGAAAATGGTCATGTCTTGTTCATGATTCTTTTTTCTCTCTTTTTTATTTGCTATTTCACTGCCTGGTATCTTAACATCATCCTGACCACATCAAACCAATATCAACAAACAACCCAAACAACAACTCCAACAACAGAGGCGCAACAATACTTACGAGTTTTTGTCGGGAATCGCAATCACTCCCAAGACCAAATTTGTTGCTTTAAATGATCCAAAGGATTTGGAAACTTTTCGCAACGTGGTTCATTACATGCAGTATGCCTCAGCTGCCTATGGTTGGCCATGGTATGTCATTCCAAATGGGGTGGATGGAGTCTTGAAACTTTGCTCAAATATACGGTAAGTGCTTTCACCATACATACATTTCTTCACATGAAAAGGTAACAACTACACTGTACCCAAAAAAATCTCTTAGCTTTTTACCACTTCTTCACTTCTACCATTTTTGTACAAGAATATATAAAGTTTTAAAAGTTGAGAATGAGAGTGTTATAATATCAATAAATTCTTCACTCTGCAATCACACTCCACCTTCTTCTTCTTCTTTGTCCCTCGAAAAGTGTATTTAAGGAGACGAACAAGTTTGTAGGAACGTGCTTCTAATCTTGTGCCGGCTCTTTTTATCCCCTCACGGGAATACTTAGAAAAGTTCAACTTGTGCTATTACTATTGGTTATGTTATTGCTTCTTACATATTTATATAACTTGGTGATGCGATACTTGGATCCTATATACGCGGTTTCCTTTCACTTACTTTTTTCTCCCGTAAAATTCCCCCATGTATTTTATACCTATTACTCTATATAGACGACTACAAACTATTAAAACAAACACGTAAACAAGTCAGAAGGAATGTTGGTGGAGAAAGTGACAGGAGTAAAAATCTGATAATAATATGTATTTGGATCACACGAGGAAGGATTTAGAGACTGAAAGCTGAAAATTTCCACCATTCACAGCAGAGATTATTTATAATTATCAGAAGGGAAAGTTTACAAAATAATAATATTGACAAGTAGTGTGTCATCCATATTTTCCGCTTGGTGAGGTCATTCTTCTTATAGAAAATGCCGGCACGTTCAGTGGAAAAAAATAAGTACATAAAATTATCATTAAATGCCTGCATTCCATTCCAGTGAGCATTTCCGTCGCCGTTCAGCTTGAGTTAATAAATCAAAGGATTCTGAGGGGAAAAATTGTATTTGTGTGTGTGTGCATATTGGTTTTGCCCGGGTAAAATCCATCGGTTTTGGCTGTGGGTGTGTGGGATACTTGTGCATTTCATACTGCAAAATGAGGCTAGATGCTCCAGCGCATATAAATCAATGACATGCACGCTCCATGTCATTTATTTATCGGTCTCTCCATCACCCACTCGCCATATTATCATCATCAACAACCCGACTAGAGAAAGCAACAACGTCAGCATCACCACCGCCACAACCTTTTTAAAACTGAGCATCAGACCGAAAACAATTTTCTCCACAATTTATCCCGTAAACCTGTCTTTCTTTTCAACCAAGCCAAAATGAAACTACTGCTCTGTTGTTGTTTGGAATATAAACTATTTATGAGCCACATAAAAAAGATACACAATTTCCCCCATCTTTCCCAAATCCATTTAAAGCAACTATTTTTAGTAATTGATAGAGGATTGAACCAAAGCACCCAGACCAAGTTTTGGCTGAGTAAAATAATATCGTGTGTTGATTCATCATAAAAGAGCATTACGTCAAAACACAACATCAACAAGAATATAAGAATAAGAAAGTCGTTTCAATTTCTCGCACATGCTTTCACTCATATAATTCATTGACGCTGATGGTTCAGTAGAGGTAGCAGCATGATATTGTCAGTAAGGAAATTGTTTAAGTGCTTCTGCTCCATCCCATTAGTAGCTCCAAAACGATATTGTGTAACGACAGCAGCAGCCAATCATTGGGTAACGCTTTTTTAGGAGAAAGCAGTGAAAAAAGCAGAGGTGAAATGAAAAGGAATCTCATTTTTTAGTAGCAAGTGACCTATTCTACTTGAAACGTGCTAAAAGGCATTTAAATTTTTAGGAAAATTTGATGACTCCAGAGAAAAAATAGGATTTTTTCCCTTTCCCATTCGAATTTTTAAGTGTAAGGCTGTAAGTGTTTTAACGGGAAGTTTCCCTCCGTATTTATTTCCCTTTTACACTTACATTAATGATATGGTATAATATCACGACAGTAGAATATTCTATTTTCTGTTATGAGCTGATCACTTTAGTCAAGGAAATGCTTACTTTATTCGAAGAGGCATCTCGGAGAAAATAATGGTCGATAATATTAGCGCAACGTTCCGTTTAAAGACCATTCTCGGAAACATTGAGTCGCTGGTATTTAAAAGATGTTTTGAGTGAAGGAATGGAACGGAAAAGGGTTGCTGCTGCTCTCTCTCTCTTTATGATCGCGTCCTGTCCCAAGTTTCCACTTCACACTTTACAAAAGCAATGCTGGAGATTTCTTCCCATTTCCACTCTCCAACTTTGGTCTTCCCACTTATTCCTTCCGCTCGCTTTTTTATACTAGTAAACAAGTCACATCATTCCGCACTTGGGCGCAATGTATTAGTAGTGGCAACAGTAGCAGCATTAATATTATTATTGACGATGATAATAGCAGTACTTAAGTAACAGCAGCAGCAGTGGCAATGATCTCACGTCAGTAGAGAAACGTAATAGAAATATCCTCGTCATGATCATCATTTTCCCTAAAAGGGGAAGAGAAAGAAAAGAGCGCACTCAGCTTTCACTTCCTACACGTTCCTCTTTCGGCATGGCCGAAAGCGATATGTGCCACTGCCACCGCCATTGCTTTTCCTGAATAAAAAATTGATCACTACGACCATAATGACGATGATGGTCATAAGCATTAGGAAAAGCAACATGCACACTAGCAATTTCCAAAACTGATTCGACAAGAAATTAAAATATTCGGAATTGAAATGTAAGGTTCACTTTGTTTAGTTTTCCGCTGCAGTTTCGGGAAAACAAAAACTGGGAAGGGATGAGAGAGTATCATCATTATAATCAGAACTTGGGAAAGGGAAATTGTATCCATGATAAGGCTACTTAAGAACATTAGTGTGCTAAGCACTTGCATCTCTACCACCCTATTACTCCGACCATAGCCATGACAACGACGACAACATCACTGACTATACAATATGCCATAGTAACATGGATATTTTCTCCTTGTGAGTTTACCCGCCTACCATTTATTCACTACTGTGGAGCTTACCCGTTTTTAGCTGTTGCCACTGTTTTTAGCTCTTTTCTCCACCAGTAACTTTGATATCAGACATAGTTGGCAAAATGGTGCTGGCGGAAGAATGATTCCCTGAACGACACTGCGTTGCTGCTGGGAGTTCAACTTGAACGAACTGCCATTCTATTTAAACGACCAACTTACTTAATCTCCATGAGAATAGCCATGAAAAGAGAGTATATATTTTTTGTAACGACATGATATGATCATCATCAGAAGGACGACATGCTGCTGCTACTGATGATGATGATGTTGACGATACTTGTAAAAATGCAAACCGTGCATAACTTTAGAGCAGTTGTAGATGTTAATCGTATATGCTTACAGTAGCGTATGGGATTTATAGGAGCAAAAAAAGGAATAAAATGTGTATTACTTGCCAGTTGCAAGTGGTTCAGTTGGTTGAGTTGCTGCGTCTAAAACACGAAGTTGTATTCATGATCACAAAGCTTGGGATTAGAGATGAACGCGAGCAGAATGGTGAGCAGTGAAGGAGGAGGAGGAGGGGGAAAAGGAAGAAGAAGGAGAAGTTTGTGCAAAAGTGCATTCACTTTTTCACTGGAATAAGAAGAAGAAAAAACTAAACGGGATATAAAAAGTTTGGGTTTAAAGTGACGGGAGAAAGGAGAGGTTACTACTCTCTGACGAGAAGCTTTTGTACAAAATGTATAATTTTTTTATATTTCCGGTATAGATGCTGCTGCCATCATGCTCCACCATGTGTTGGGGGACACCATCATCACCAGAGTGATTTATCGGAAGTGGTTGTGGAAGATAACTGTTGTTACTGTAACTATGCTGTCATTCCTACCATGTTTGCCTCGGGAACTTTTGATGTGATCTATGCGACTTATCACGTGGACGTGGGTGAGACGCCTTTCTTCGTTGTCGTTGACTATGAGAAAGAATCCATCGTCGTGTCCATCCGGGGAACCTTATCCCTTAAGGTAAAATATATAATAATAATAAATGGTTGTACATAAACAAGAAAAGTACGCTTAGTAAGTAGGACCGCATCAACTTAATTTGTTCCATTCTGTCCAGATCTCTGAAACGATCAATGAAAGCGAGATTTTCATATTTTTCTCGTGGTGTCTAGAGGATGATGATAGTGGGATGAAATAGAATGTGTGTTTATTTGCGCGATACCTCACACCTCATCTCTTTGGTGAGAGTAGAGGTTTAGCTGAAAGAGATTTAGTGCAAGATGAAACTCCAATTTCTGAGAAGAAAAGAAGCTCTCCGCCCCAATCTACTGGTTTTTTTTTCTGGAAGATGATGTACACGCTGTAAATAAATGTCATGTATGTTCTTGTTCATGTGTGGAAACACTCGTAAAAGCTGTACCTGCCCTTTGCCCACAAAAAAATAAATAAAACCACTCAATATATTTCCACACCCCAGTTTTAATTGTTTTCCTCTGCCATTCTCATCATTTATGGATGAGACCTTTGTCTGTAAACCAAACTAAAATCTCTCTTTCTCTCTCTCTCTCATTCCTTTCGAGGTTTGTACTACAACAAGTAAGTCGATGATCGGATTGGATGCAATAAATTCAACGTTGAATATTGTGTGTGTGTAGAGTAGCGTGTTCAAATAACGAAGAGGAGAGGAAAAAGGAGGAATAAAAGTAAAGTAAAAGGTTTGCCTGAATGGGGAGGAATCAATAAGTTTCTGAAATGTGATGTTATTATGGCCATATATAAATCTTTTTTACCTTCATTTGATCTCTCTCTTTCTCTCACTTTCTTCTTTCTTATTTTCTTGGAACGGATCAGATGAAATGATTTTATTACTTTTTCTCCCTCTTTCTGTCTATCTCATATGTGCGCCGCCACCACCAGGATGTAATCACAGACCTAAACGCCGAAGGGGAGCCGCTGCCTTTAGACCCTCCACGGGAAGACTGGCTAGCCCATAAGGTACTCTTCAATACTCTCATTCATGATCATCGTGATAGCAATAGAGCCAACAGGAAAGCCTTTAGGCATACTAATTTTTTCTCTGTTCATCTTCTTCTCTCAACATTCTTTGTCCAATTGCACTCACTCTGTGTAAACTCTGTAAGCTCTGTGTTTCTTACTTTCGCCAGGTTAAAAATGTTTCAATGTAGAGCCAAATTGGATTTTAAGTTGAATGTACAAGTGGCTTATATTCAACAGTCATGTTTACACATTGCTTCCTCTAACGCTCATATTTGTTAACAAAAACTTTATTACAAATTCTGTTTCTGTAATCTCTTTCTTGACAAGACGTTGGATGGGGCGTCCTAAGACCCCTTTAACAATATCAATTTTCATGCGTGAAATGTAATACAGGCCAATATTTAATATTAATGATAAAATGAAAGAAATGCTCAGCTCAATAAAAATACTTGAGTATCGATGTTCTTTGAAGTTTTGTAGGAACGACGTAGAAAGGCTGAAAAGAATATTATACTCTAAATAACTCAACCAATCAAACATAATGACAGTCACATTTTTAAATGAAAAATATTTGGACTAATAATAGGAATAGATTGTCGTCATGTCAATTGATTTCTTTTTCCTGGAATAATAAATGATATCTCCCGACCAAAATGACAGAAATGATTCTGTATTATGAATACTGGTGCTTACATAGAAAATGATGATGGTGCTACTTTTTCAGATGAGTTCATTGTCCATTTCCTGTGAAAATTTCACAAGAACTAGATTTCATTTACTACGGTTTAATTCCAATCTACCACAGTACGTATCAATGAACTTCAAAGATGAAACGAAGCGATAAATTGGTAATTCATAGTATTGCTTTTTCGATCGTAACTCAAATTGGCTACTTTAGCTGTATACAACGTTCAAATTTCACTTGGTTTGGTAAATTTCCACTAGAGAGAAAGATGAACAAATTCGTTGTACACGGTTTGGTGTCCAACATGTAATAAAGTCACATTAACATTTATTAGCTCTTGATTTTATTGATTCGCGAATTTTTATTCGTTCATGTTATGTATCAATTCTTTGAACTGAAGTATCAAAGAAATTAGAAACTTCATAAATATGAAGCATTCTTTTTAATAATAAAAGTGAGTAGGTAGGTCAAACGAAATTGATTGCTGTGATATTTTCCCTGCCCTGTAATCATTTCGTGTGTGACGCATTTGCTAAAATAATCAAATATAATTTATTTAATTTAGGGCATGGTTCAAGCTGCCGTCTACATGAAGAACAAGCTGGTTGAAGAGAAAATACTTGACACAGCTTTCAATCGAAACTTGGAACGACATACTGACACGTACCATCTGGTGCTGGTTGGCCATTCATTAGGTAAGAGAACAGTTAATGAATAAATTTGCATTGTATTGTTGAATCTATTGTTTTTCCCTAATTAGCCATATGCTTACTGAGAATTTTAATCAGCAAAACATTTCTACATAAATTTCTACATAAATATGTCATTTTGTTTTCAGGTGCTGGAACTGCAGCTATTCTTGCCGTCCTCTTACGAAATGAATATCCAAATTTGAAATGTTATGCCTACAGTCCGCCTGGTGGCTTGTTCAGGTAATTTCATTTAATTAGCAACTTTTCCTTCAATTTGCAGGGAAAAACATGTGAAATGTAGACTAATGTAAATAGAAAAGAAACCTTATTTTAGCCGCGTCAATTTGCTACTTTGGCGAACATGTGTAACTTCTTTTGTTACTTATTACTCCTTTTTACATTGTTTTTTATGAGTTTCAAAAATTTTGCGACCAAATCTAATAAGACATACGAACACTTTCAAGGAATAGAAATGCACATGGTTACGTTATGATGAAAGAACGAGAAGTAATACAATCCATCCCTTCAAAAAATGCTGCTTATCAGTCTTATTTTCCCACCACTCACGCCATTAGTCCTTATGGAATATCAATGCCGGGTATACATTTCAAAGTTAAATACCAACGCCAGCAGAGTTGACTTGAAAGGGGTTCCAAGATTTGCACATTGAAATGTTGAAGAAAATGCTCTTTCTTTCTATTTGCACATCATTATCCTAGAATTTTAACGGTTTTGAAGAAAATGGGTTTACATACATGAATGTTTTTCTTTGTCTGTGTGAAAAACAGCATGCCGGTTGTCGAGTACTCCAAAGAGTTTGTCACTTCCGTGATCGTGGGTAAGGACGTTGTTCCTAGGATTGGTCTTTCCCAAATGGAAGCCCTTCGTGCTGATCTCATCAATGCCATCAAAAAGAGCCAGAAACCAAAGGTAAGCAGAAAAAAAGTATCCTATCAAACTATTTTATCTTTCATCTTTCTAGGCTTTCTTTTTATTTAAAAAGAAGGAAAGTTGAGAGGCATACTGGATATATGAGTGTAACATGAACATGTTGACGATTTGCTGACAGAAGATGATCGGTTCGTTTAAAATGAAAGTAATGCTCACTGCTTAAAGCACAACATGTCTCATTCCCAGTCCTTCCACCACCACCACCGTTCTTCACTTTGAATCCAGATTGAAAGCTCAGAGGGAAAGCTCCGTATCTTGACAAAAGCTTTGCAGCATGGAGCCTGGTAGTCATGTTAGTCTTCCCTCATAAACTTGTATTCCTTTTCCTTCCATGAATTTCATGTGGAACTCTTTTGTGTGCAAAGTAATGCATATAAAAAGGAAATTGACTTTTATGCAGTGTCATCATCCTCATAATCATTTTCATACGTACAATCCTGAAATACGTTTTTTAGTGTAATGAAACCCACAGCACATACATAGCTACCAAAGAGATTCTTCTTTGCAAGAAATCATGTTTCTCTGTACTTTTCTCAACCACCATCAACCAAACCCATTTCCCCCTTTTTCTGATAGGACATCATATTATTATGCAGTATGCATGTACACATCCCTATATAAACCATTATAACAATGCATGTACATTTTCTATCAGTTATTCCTCTCCAGTTGGAAAACGGGAGAAAATAGGCACTCTTGGAGTGGTGGATGATGCCATTGTGGTGTTGCTGAGGATGATGATGATGATGATTACAGTTACGTTTGGTACGCTTAGCAGGAATTGTGTAATAATAGTAGGTATATGTAAATACCGATTCTCAGTTTTCACGTAATGTGAAATGGGAAGAAGGAAGGAAGTACATTAACATTTGGAATAGGAATTTGGAATCATCGCCATCATCCTTGTACATGTTAAGCTTCTCCTGTTTTGCAAGCATCATCATCATCGTAGCCTACGATTCGTATGCAATGATTTGGCAGAGGGAGAGAGAAGGAGACTGACGTGTGAGTTTGCGTCTCGTTTCTGTAAGTGTTCCAAAGGAAGATAAGTGTCATCCCTTTCGTTCCACTATTCGTCCATCTTGCCGCAACGCTGAAAATAAAATCAGCAAGGCGAAAATACAAAGCAAGTTTTTATATACTTTATGTTGCCTGCCGCTTTTACCACACTACTTTCACTATATAAGATATAGAGTAGTGTGTGTACATATCAAATCTACAAACAAGTGGAGAAATTTAAGGAGGCGATGAAATGGAAAAAGACGCAACAAACGGGAATGGAATGATGGTGATGTTATGACGTTGTGCTTTGTTGCAACTTGAAATTTGACGATGAGTGAGTAGTGGAGTGGATTCTAGCACCAAAAGCTACTTGATGCTGTTGGTAATGGCGATGGCATGTTTGTAAGTAGGGATATGTAACGGGCATGCACGTGCAACGTGACATCCATACATTTTCTCGGTAAAAAAGTGAAAGTACCAAAATAGTTACGACACACAACAACCCGCAAATTTGTTATGTACCCAAGCCCAGTTACCCGAACAAACGCGTGTACAAAAAAAGAGATGTATGACAGGGCCGTTAGTGACAGAGAGAGATGTTCTGGGAATGGTGAGACTTTGATAGGGTGAAGTTGGAGACACTTGACGAATAACTTTACAATATGGAGTTATTATTTTTATATGGTTTACTTAACATGCATAAATAATCGATTGAATTTTTGCTAAAAAAATATATCGAACACACAGCTTCGGTCGTTGAATCATTGAATCTTTCAAACTATTTCCATTTCTGGTCATGTATCTATATTTTAGGACGATGTTTATATTTTTAAGCTTACAATTTTCTTAATAAACAAACATATAACTTTATTGGTCCTTGCAAAAAGCAAACAACATGTAATAGCAATAAACTCACGTTTTTTGCAATTTACAAATGTTTGTAAACAAACGGTCCAATATTTTTTTTACCAATACTTGAGTTGCAAAGCGTTCATCTTCCAGAGATATTATTTCACTGAAATTTTCTATTTTTCCCTTTCCGCATCGCTCGTTTTCTTTCTTTTTTTAATTAAAGAAGACTTTTCAAAAAAGCACTCTGAAACAAACTTATATCTTTGTGTTTTCTTTTTATAAATATTCCTCTGCATCAACTTTCATAGACGTCAGGAGGACAAAAAGGATATAGGTATGCGAATCTCATGTTTTTAGGTAACCAGAGTAGATCATTAGTACACAAGTTGTTTAGAGATGTTCTCATTTCCAGGTAATAATTTTTAGTACATTATAGAGTTGGACTAAATTAGAAAAGTTGCAAGTTTCCCGTTTTTCGCGTGTACGCTCACAAAATGTGAAAAGTATTCTCTCATTCTTTTAAAATAATTTGGCAAGTATATAATTGTTATGTTAAAGGAAAAACTGTGATGACAATGATTATAGCGGTTGTAAAAAATCATCCAACGATGAATACCGAAAAAAAATGATTGCAAGATGGTGATGACGCAAGAAAACAATGTATGATGTGACCTAAAAAGAAGGATAAAAATAAGAACATAATCGCTTATATGCTCAGCGTCATGGGGAGGTGTAGTTATAGGTATTTGCATAGTATAAAAAAATTAGAAGGTTTTGATATGAAAGTTATAATAGCTGGAGAAGGACCGATAAGATAACTAAAAGGAAGAAAAAAAAAAACAAAAGTCTCAAGTTACACGGCGGATGGCAAATGACGTCTCCACGTGTTTCCTTTTTAAATAGGTAAGAATCCTATTCCATGACGTATTTTCCGTGTTTAGTCTTTTTGAACAAAAGCGGAGGATTTTGTTACAGGAAATGTTGCTGGAAATTGGTAATAAAAATGCTAAGTGAGTAAAATGAAGTCAGCTATAGTTCTCCTTTTTACTTTCAATTTTTAATATAACTTTCACAGCTTGTTCACAAAGAGCGTGGCAGGTGAAAGCCATTTGTTGTCCATTCTACCTAAAAACCATTACAACGCTACTGTTTTATCAGAAAACAAAGGACGTGCTTGCGCATAGTAGAAAACTTTGCTGATATCACAAAAGCCACAAAATAGGAACTAAAATGGTACAAGAATATCATAAAGAAGAAAGAAAGGTGAAATAGAGATGATATCAAAAAGTACATATGAACAACAAGACGTTATAAACAAAAGAATATTCAAATAAAGCAGAAAGTGTTTAAAATCTGGGAAAAATCTTTAAATGTGAAATTGTGAATTGGTTACCTTTTTGATTGTAATATGGTTCTATATTAAAAATAATGTATTCGTATTTCATTGAATATAGTCAGTATAATATGTTCGTTTAATTACAAGTTTTAAAGCTGACAATAGAACAAAGATAATAAAAGATGAAAGGTTTATATCATACCGATACAATGAAAATCGTATATAAAAACATTGAAATAACAAACATATTCATACTCTCCATGGAATATTTAAAAATCTAAATCTGATTTTACAAAGTATCAATAAGATAAAATATTACACTTAATATTCTGTATCAGTTATGAATATATGTATACATGGCTAGTTAAAATTTTAACTAAGAGAAAAACAATATTACATAGAAACAACAACTACATTATTTAAAACGCTAATTTCTAAAAATCTTCCTAACATTATTAAAGTAAGTAATGATAACTTCTTGGTTAGGATTCTGGCTGCATCTCTCCTATTCCTGATATTCGGTTGACAAACCGTAATAGTTTCCTGTGTAGTCGGTTGTCTTCTATTGCGCCGTCACTGACGTTATGATCTTCCCTGGTTCGATTTAAATCACCAAACGTTTCCTTATTTGACCAAGATTTAAATAAGGGTTTACGAAAATTTGGCGTAAATCTGCTTCCACTTCGAAGCTTAATTTGTCTATTGTAGTTGGACCTAGTTGGAGGGAGAATCTCAACTATATCATCATCTTCGTCCGAAGACAGTACGACTGTGTCGAAATTATCATTTGATCCAGGTTCCTGGGAGACAGGAAGAGAAGGTTTGGAGTTGTTAAACCGATTTCCATCCAAGGTGGGGAAATACCCAAATTTTTGGCGACACACTCCACGTACTGCCTCTTTGGTGGTGGCCCGAGACTATAAAAAACGAAATCATTTTAATTTTATAATACAGATTTTGTAATTCTTGAACTAAACTTTCATTTTAAAGGGATAAAATCCTACTTCGGCTTCAACATCAGGGTTTAGCTTTTCCACAAGTACTCTAGGACCTTCAGTCATCTTTCCTTCTATAGAAATAAAACAACTATATTAGTATATTGACTAATTCGTAACGTTTTATTCAAACATATCTATAAACATTATAACAAATGGAGGAGAAAGTTATTTAATGTTAATTTACCTCCGTTGGGAATTAACCCAAGAGAGAGTACAAAGAGCAGCTTTTCCCTTTCGCTACCGGGCTGTTCATTCTGCAATAGTTCCACAGTTCTACTTCTGCAAATGGTTATCGCCTTGCCTTTAAATAACATCAATAAAAAATAATTTATGAGACCAAACCCTGAAAATTTACAACAATCTGCCGACAAAATTAGATTTACCTGCTCTTCGATCGGCAACCATCCTCTCCGCTTTCCGTTTGACCAATTCTTTCAGCGCTTCCGGCATCTTTTTTATCGTCTGTAGAAACAAAATTATTTTAATTGAGTATCTTTTAACTATCCTTTGATTTATACACAATTGATCGTTTAATTTTTAAACAAGTTTATAAAAAAGATTCCTTACCTTTGACTTTTGTCTACTCCATCGCTTATTTTTGCTCCTCCGCCCGATTGCTTTCCTATTATTCCTCTTCATCTTGTTTGAAGCTGCGAAAATAAATTATAGGAAAGTCTAACTAACCACAATCTTAATCAACAAACCTAAAATAAGCTTCAATCTCAAAACTAATTTTCACTAAACATCTGACCTTCTAAGACAAAAACAACATGTACAATGAACCGACTCTATATTATATTCCCACCTGATAATCCCTTAATTACAACTAACTGTCTAAATATATCGGTTCTCTTTTACAATTAGATACACTCTAAAACACCATTCCTTCTCTCTTACCTAACCTAACTGTCCAAAATGAATACGCAGCTACGAAAATGCTAAGCTATTTATCTGCCGTATGACGCTTCCAGTGACACACATCTAATGGCAATGCTTACTTTAATTATCTAAACGATCCTACTAACAAACTATCATGCTTTGTTATTCAGTTGCACTATCTTCCGTCCCACCTGACACCTGTCTACACCTTCTCAGAAATGTCTATAAAATGGTCACAAAGTTCAGCCACCATTTGTGCATCAAGTAGTGCAGTACCTCAAGTCAAAATGACAGGCGAGTCACTATTGAAATGTATCACCTTGAATGAGACCAGGTGCATCAATTCTTAATGTCGAGTTTAACTGCTCTGGAGAAATGATACCAAGAAATCTGAACGGATGCAGTTTGACCTAATTTCTGAGAGTGATGCTCTATAATAACCAACTGTTTTTAAGTTGCACTTTGCTTACAACTGCAAACAAATGCTGTTACCACTGCTCATGAATTTATATGATAATTTGAGATGCAAGTAAAAAATATGTTTCTCGAAAAGACCATTAATCAAGTGTGCTACCTAATGACACATTATGCTCTTATGCATTACATACTTACATTAAACGACTACTACAGAATCAAATATGGAATAAGAAAAGCTGTGGAGTATCTATGTGTGAATTTGTAAATCTACATCCTTTATCTTCCAACTGGTTGAACATTGTAATTTAGTTTGGAGTAAACAAAGTGCATACAAGAAGATTGCGCTTCCATTTTCTGAGAAATATATCGTACCCACGTAAATAATATGTTGGTCGTCTTTTGAAATGAGATAACAGATTTCCTGTGTGGCAAAGCGTTCATTTCTGACCATGTTTCTTGTTCAAGCTGTATACTGAGCGAGTAGAAAAGTGGCTTCTTCTTCCTCTCTTGTCTGCTGGATGCCTCCAGGAAGAGTCTATAAAAAGACGTCTGGAGAAAGTATCAGAGTTCGGTCACGCTTGAATTGGTAATGGGACTGGAAATGGCAGCAGCCTTTCTCTCTTTCTGTGTATTCCTTTGAACTTTTTCCCCTGATAAATTGATATGTGAGGAGAGGACATGATGATATAAAATAAATGATGATGATACCACCAAACAGATTTGAATTTAATTGACCATGAAGAAACCAATTTCATTAAAATTAAAATGCCAACCCTTTAACAGTAAAGGAATGAGAGGAGTAGGAGGAGGAAAAGGGCAGCGAAATTAGTTTCAAAACTTTTTGCAAGTCATACCAAAAAGCATATAGAATATTTAATTGGTTTAGTTTACAAGGAAATATGTTATATATGGTTTTCTTTAACTTTCTTTCTCTGAAATTTTCAGTGGCAAACAATCATGTCAGGCATGTGGTGCTGCTGTTGTCTGAAGCCAGAGTTTGCCCGTCCCCAGCGACTTAGTTGTGCGCCATCAATCCAAAGTGAGGAGTTTATGAGGACCAGGAGATCCCTCAGGGATGTCAGAGAGGTCACAATCCATCCAAATGAAAGTGCGATTTCTCTCACGGTTCATTCACCGCTTTATCCCCCGGGAAGGATAATGCACATTGTCAGACATCATCCCAAGAAGGATGAGTAAGTTGCAACTTTTTTCTCTCTCTTCCTCTCTTTATACTCTTATTACTTGCTATTAACATTTTAAATGCTGATTTAATTGCTAATTTCAACTTGAAAAGAGTTGCTATATAATATTCTTATTGTTAGGGTGAAAGTCCTGTTTTATATGTTGAATCAGTCGTGCGAGCGCAGGAAGTCATTTTTATTATAAAGTGAATGTAATTGCAAAAAGGTTTATAGAAATAATACTGATTGTAGTTTGTTATTATTTTTTTCGCAAAAATTTGTTCGTATATTGTTATAACCTCACACAGCGTTCATTCACGTATATCGACATATATTTTAATTATAATACACGCGCCTGATATGTTTCGTTGGAAAAATTGCACATATATAACTCTTTTCACACACAAACTATCTCCGTTTTTATAGTTTGTTTTATAGGTTAATTAATATTTTAGTTGTTGAGATTGTTCCTTATGCTACCTCGTTCGTTGACTGTTCTCGTTTGTCAGAACGAATTTAGTCCTTTGTTTAAGCTCAGTTCAAACTTTTTGCACATTATTTCTTACTGCTCGATATATACTATATGTTTCAGATTATGTTCCAGAAACAAGGCATTATCCTGTTTCATGAAACATGATAATGTTATAAAATGCAGAGAGGTGACTCATCATTTATTTCAGCCGATGATGTTTGTTTCAATCATTAATTAGTTTATGTGTGAATAATTAAATATACAGGAATCTCACAAGCGTATTTCTCCTGCTGCCGATAACCGTTTATTTAATTTCATTCTCATTTAAAAAATATTAGGATTTGTCAAATGTCAGCAGATATATAAATTCAAGTTAAATGCGTATCAGTAAAGTAACCAAAAACGTGGGAATGCCAAAAAATGTGTTTATATGTTCTGTTTAAATGTTCGTACTTTATATTTTAAATATACAAATTGTGTTACATTTTACACGTTATCCGTTTGCCAACCGTTTATAATAATTGTTTCTATCAATTGTTAAGTATTGCATAAAAAATTTGTATCGTTTTACATATCATATTATTTTACAAGTATGTACTTAATGTACTTAATATGTATATAATTATCAGTTTTTTTTTTCATTTATAAGTATTCAAGTTATTCCCAAAATTATATAGGCAGCCATACGAATGGAATTATTTTTCAGACGCAATCAATCAGTATATCTGCATCAATAGCATTACATGCCTAGTTAAAAATTAATTTTAGTACAATAATTTAAGACAATGACTGAAGTACTTATGACTGATCCTGTAAAAAAACAAAGCCGAGGACTACTACTAAACACGTTTTATCATTTAATGAAGTTGCCTCTGACAAATTTTTTGCTAAACCGTTTCTTTCTTTTTCCCATTTAAAATGGAAACGCGTGTGATGATGATGAAAAATTGCAAACAAAACAAAGGATAAAATACGAGAATGTCTGGAGGTGAGTGTTATTTTTCTGGAAAATTTGATGACAATCCTTTAATATTTTATACTAGTATTTTGTAGAGACGTAGAAAAAAGGAGAAATGAAATATACTAATCTTATTTCCGGCAACGAGAAACTATAAACTCTACTATACACTCAAGTATCATAATTTGAGCACTGAAATATCATGTTAGATGAGAACCCTAGTGTATGCTGTAGATATATATATATATTTTCCTCAATAAATAAAATAAAATACATGAAATTATTAAACTCTCCTCTTGTGACTGTGAGTAGTAGTTAGTTAGAAAACCAGTGCCACACACCTTATATAATAATGACCTTTCCATCTACTTACTATAATAAATATAGTTAGTGAACTGACTCTTGACTTTTCACCCTTTTACCATTTATGTTTATTGTATTGGTATTCATGTTTCTTTTCCCGTAGTAACATTACTACTTCTTCTTCATTGCTTTGATCAAATAACTCTATACATATTTACCTGTCATATCCACACATCTCAATTCTTCCAAGAAAAAGTCTGCTCCAAATTTTCCATTTGATTTGCAAAACCTGTTAAGAATGGAAATCAAATTAACTTTAATATTTTATTGTTCTTGTTTCCACCACCTGGGAATGCCATCAATATTATGCCATAATAGTAGCCACCCTGTGGCGTGCTTATATAAATTTACGATATTTACGTAAATAGAAGAAGTAGTAATGTAAATAATAAAAAAATACACAATAATAATAATGTTCTGAAGGCCAGAAAGTCTGGATCTCTAACAGTTGTTATATAAAAACCTTATTTTTTATTCTGTGAAGAAACTGTTTTTCTTGTCTTCAGACAACTATTACCTGGTTTGATTGCTAAAAGTTTTCTGCCAGATCACTATAAAATGTCAATTAATCTCGAAACTTAAATTAGATCTGCCAAGCAATCAAGAATGTTATGAAACTAGGAAAGAACTAAAGAATTTATTGTTATTTCGATACTGCATGTTGCTAATTGATGCATGAATGATTTATTATAAATTGTGGAATGTGTCTTGTATAAAAGCATGATCAGTCTTATTTTCCACCATGTAATGTTACATTATCAATATAATAATTATCAAATAAGTTGTGGGTAATATATATAATATGTGATTATTGTGATTCAAGCTTCTACTACGAGTTGGTTCTTACGATCATTAAACAGCTTTCGATGAAGAAACTTTTAGCGGCTTCTACAAATCTATGTTCACGAGGGATAAAAATTTGCATTGTTAACAATTTGAACATGGCATCAATTTAATCCTGTCAACCACGAATACTCCAAATCCGTTGCATATGTATCAAAAATTAATTGCATAATAAGTCCTTGTCCATACTTCCCAATTGTTTGTCATGAAACAAAAGGTTGTACTTGATGTAAGATGCAAGAGTGACTCTTGAAGAGCCCGTGTTGCATTTAGGAATATAATTGATATGACATATGACACGCACAAAGGCGCCCAAGCAAAGTGTCGTATTGTAAGACTGGAATCATTTCGTGTTCCATTAAGTAAGTATGACAGGAAAGAAACGATTTTTTTCACATTCCTTGAGCGTCTCAACAATAACTTACTCCACCGCCACCACACACTGACGTACGACGCCGGTCAGGCGGCCATATCCTGTACCTTCTCCTTTCTTACCACCAGAAGAGAGAAAAAAATACTAATTCAGTAGACAAGGTCGTCCACTGTCTGCGTCGACACTTTCCCAATTTATGCTCCTGTTGTTGATCTGAACCACTTAAACGTGCTAAATTATATGAAGCCATATCCGTTCCTTCATCTATTTTACAGCAAAGAGAATCGATATCTTATGCAATGATAACAACAAAACTTTCCACACCCAGCAACGAATATATCAGTCTCTGGTTGCCTAGTGGACCACCCGATGAAATGAATTCCTTAAGTGAATACATAAATGAGAAAATCATCAACTTTCTCCTTCTACCATTCTTCCCTCAGCATCAACACATTCCTCCCATTTTTCGGTTGTTACGCTTATTATTAGCAAGAGGATGATGATGATGACCGTTATGTATCGATCGGACGTGAATCTTGGACGGCAATGATGAGTTTTTCATACGTCTTCATCATGATTAAGTGAACGTGAAAGAAAGTCAACTTCCTTCCTACACCTACACAACAACAAGTAGATGTGGCACCGCTACAAAAACTGCACTCATATACTTACTTTCTTTTTCTCGCCTATTTTCCAGAACCAGCTGCATCAACAAGGGACTTTGCAACGAGGCAAATGGCAAATCCAAGTCCATTAGTATAATTGTATTCTTCCTTCCTTTTTTCTCCTCTTAAATCTTGTATTCAGTCTAGAATGTCTAAAAAAAGTAAAAAAAACACGTTTCGTATTTACCAGTGGCTCTCCTCGTGTAGAAACAACACCATCGCAACAACGCTTTTTCTTGCTCCATCGTCTTCCATTTTTCTCATCTTGTTTCCTGCAACACATTTACATTAAGCATGCATGATATAATCCGCCTTCTTCAGATTACATCTTTTTTTCTTTTTTGTAACTACATCTTTCTTCTTGAAGGCTTTCTCTCTGTCTTTATATAATATTTTGGATTTACATCATCATTCATCCAACTAACCATCCATCCATACGTTATTAAGGACTTCAGGTTTTCGCCTAAATTGCTTTCTTGCTCCCATTGCACTCATGTAAGCGTGTTGTGTGTCACGGATGACTGCTGAAGGATTTTCTTATTCGGCCATAATAATAAGTATGATGCGTAGAGAGAACAAAAAATGTTATGGAGACATACAGAGAGCGAGAGAAAGAGAAAGAAAAAAGTATGAGAAAAGACACGAATTTAATTATATTAAATAGGAAGACTTGAGCGAGATAGAAAGTTGGAGAAAGATTTTTGAAGTATTTATAATTACTCTAATTGTATCATCCCTTCAGTTTCTCAGCATCTGTACAACTACTAGCTATAATAATAAATTTTGAACTGGAATACATCACGATAGGAAAAGTAGGTTGGCCAGATGAGACTGATGAAACGACTGAAAGTGATGGTTTGCATGGGCATGTGTGTGTGTATGTTTTGTTGTGTGTTTGGTAGTGGTATGGCATCGTATAATTAAATATGTTGATTACTTTCTCCACTGCTACTCCTTCTTACTCCCCCTGCGCGTTCCTCCTTTGTTCACACACGCGGAGCACGTACTTTTGCAAATGTGAATATATGGGAAAATTGCTTTTCATACCGGGAAATATTCACGTTCCAAAAGAGAAAGTGGACGAATATGGTGTTATAGAAAAGAAAACTGTACAGTGCAATGGAGAAAGTAGTGCATCGGCATGATTACGACTTGGCCTTAGAGAAACAACAAGTTTGCCAAATACGTGCATTGAGTACACTGGAAATCATTACATCATGCCTGTCAGTCAGTCGGCCACTGTATGTGTGTATGAATCTGATGCGGTCTTCACGGGGAACAATGGGAAGAAAGACGACAATCATGCCAGTGAAAGGGAAAAGAGCACAAAGCAGCATTGTATTGTGTAGATTACAGACGAGGGTGAAGTGGAGAAGTGGTGGTTGAGGATGGGGGAAAAGGAGCCACTGATGGAGTTTCGGTTTAGGTCCCTTTGAATTATTAATTACTTTACGACGCTCCTGTACGTGTGTAAAATGCAATTAAAGTGAAAGCTGTTTCTGTTACTGGTTCTAGTACTGCTTTACGACGAGTACTCTGGTCTCTTTACGTCTCTGCTTAATTCTCGTATTAAATGAATTACCTTTCGAAACACCTCTGCTGCTTGAGAGTTGCTCCGTTGTATACAAATTACGTGGCTCTCTTCTTCTAAGACAAGGCGGCTTTTAGAAATAATGCAACTTCCTTATGGTTTAAGGTTCAAGGATTCGATATAGATTTTAAAGGTCAAATGGTTTGAAAGGAAGGATTTTAGGTACGGACAGACATGTCAAAACCAATAAGTAGTTTTATACTACCGCTATTTAATTAATGCGAGTGTTTGAAGGAAGTGGGTAGCATGAATTTCTGTGGCGATATGTGCGGTAGATCATCATATTGTTGGGATGATTATGGAAAAACCACAAGTTTAATGTCAGAACTCGTGATAATGTTCATTTGACTCTGGAAATATGGTATGCAAAGCAGAGTCCTCCTACCAGAGACTTCATGTAGCATACACAACGAAAACTACGGCAATAATCCCATTTTGATTATTATTTCGTGTGATATTCCTTTGAATGTACTATTTCAAGTACAAATGCGTACATTCAAAGTGTTTATTTCCACATTCAAATAATATCCGTGTTTTAAGCGAATCCACCATGATGGTTTAATTATCTCTTGATTTATATTTATGACAATGAGCCGTAATAATTAGAATCGAAAATAACAAAAATATGAGATTTAACAAGTCTGCTTTTTAATAAACAAACTCTTTAAATTAGCATACATGCGTACATATATGCCTATATATTGCCATGAATTTCTATACTTAAAAGTAAATGAGTATTTTTTTACATGTTTTTGTGTCCTCAATTCGTTCTATTACAATAGGTAATTTATAACAGGATTGGGAACACTTGATTATCTGCTTTGCAAATAATGCCATTGTTCTCAACTTCTCGATAACGAGCCAATCAAAAAGACTTCTATTATGGATTGTTGACGTAAAATATCAAATGATAAATGTATTCCGTTACAATTACCTAAACAAAAGAAGCCAACTCGATAAAAAGTTTGATGAAATGTTTTCATTGTATTTAATGTTGGATGTCAGTGTTCAACGTATGAAGCTTGGAAACCCAATACAGTAATTTTAAAAACGTAACTGATAATAGCACTTTGGGATGGATAACTGCCTTGAGCTACTCAATACACATGCATGAGCTTATTCACTGTTTAATAATGCAGCTTTTCGTAAACAAAACATTTATCTAAAGTTAATGTGTAAAGTAATGTGGTAGTTACATGTTTGAATTTGCACTAATTGCATTCTATTCTAGCTCTACATGTTGTAGGATAGTTGAAAACCGATGTTTTTGTGACACTTGCCGGAATGTTAGCAAATAGTTACTTCTTATGTATTTTCTGTATAAAAAATTAGCCTTGTCTTTGTAACAAAGTCCACATGTTGAAGTAGGAAATTCACAAATCTAATATAGCAAATTTGCTCCAATTTAAATACTTGATGAAATGGAAGGATTTTTTAGATAATGAACGTATTTGTAATATATGTAATGATTTCTTCTATTTTCCATAATTTCCCTACACAAAATAACGCTGAGCAGACGCGTGATCAAGAAAGGTGAGCCAGTGTTCCAAGCCTTGTGGACAGATAACACGGACTACGGCCAAGTTCTCATTTCACCCGGGATGATACAAGATCACATGCCTGATCAAGTGCTTCACGCTCTTCAAAGGGTAAAAATCTTTTATTCTCATTATCAATCTCTTATATACCCTTCATGTCAACAAAATAATTATTGCTCATTAAACCCGGAAGTAAATAACAGAGTCATTACGATTCATTAAATCATCTTGACTTTACTTAAAAGACTTGGAAGAAAACATTCAATTAACGCAATCACGCCATTTTGTGTGTGTGTATTTTTCCATAGGAAACAAGAATCCTTAACGATATACTTAGATTAATCAAACAATACGTTATCAATAACTTTCGTGGAAATCTGTAATAAAACCGCATAATATGTTATTTACATCCTACTTGCAAACATTCTCATCATCATCATCCCTCCCACCTATTTTCCCTTCCGAATGCCTTGGGTATCAGTCTCTGACTATTCCATGTGTACTAATTCATTTCTCATTGTAAGCCCCTCGTTAGATGAACTTCCTCCTCTTTTAGTATGAAAACAGAGCAAAATACAAGAAACAACAATGTTGATAGATAACGCAATCAGCGAAGGCATTCATTTCCATCTCTCCTCCTTTGTCCGCTCATTTTCCCCTATTTTCCCTTCCAACTAATTCATTTCCCTCTAAATGTGTGCATGTGTGTAGTAAAGTAGTAGAATCTCACTCACTTCCAGTTTCTTGAATTGGATTTGTGGAAAAAAGGAGTAATAGGGAAAAGGCGAGCTTATTATTACAGCGCCACCACTACTTGTACTACTTACCAGTGTTCCCACTTAGCCATATCAACGGAAATCCTTTATTATGTTATTTTTGCAATGTGATGGTGATGATGACTCAACCAACTCTCCTCCGTCACACTACCCATACATAATATTAAATACACAAAGTCGACAGAGACCACACACACGAGCCACGCTACCACTTTCTTTCTTAACGAACACACCAGCGCACTTTCTCATTTCTTGGTCCTGACTACTGACATGACATTAAAACTTTAACGGGTGCGGTGGTGGTGATGCTGTCATGACAGCTTGGCTTAAAGGACACACACACGTACACTATATCCTTTTTACACATATCCGAATAATTACTGTTTACGTAAGCCCAACGAGATTAAATTGAGATGGGCTCGCTGATGCCATTGTGTCTCTGAGCCATTTCATGAGATTGTGCTTTCATTCAATAGACTTACCTATCCGACTACCCAAGTATAAAAGACATAACCAACCTAACAAAAAAATCTAATTCATCCTTCATTTCCCCTTCTTTATATTTGAGATTAGTCTTAGCATCTTGTCTTGCCTTTCTTGTCTAATCCTTTTTCTCTCCCTATCACCCTTTTCTTCACTTTCTTTTTCCCTCTTTCTTTCTCTCACCACTCACCTTCTTGCATTTTTTTTATTATCCTCCTGTTGCTAACTGCTCATAAAAGACTTGTTGAGAGTCCGTTATCAAGTACGATCGAATCGACCAACTTTTTTAAAGAAAAAAAACTAATCCTTGAAGATTGCAAAATGATGTTATACCTTGAAGTAAGAAGCATAGTGCCAGGGCAACTATAGCTTTCTTTCCTTGACTCCTTAAACTAACTTTTTTTTCTTCTCATTTCCCGTCAATCACAATAGTCGTCTTGTGTTCTTGTTCAACAGTCCTTTAGAGTTTTAAGTTACCTCCTCTGTTATCTGACGTGACATGTCCATACACTTGCACCACCACCCGTGTCGTGACGTAAATAATGCCTGCGACGTGTGTCCTATACTTTTCCCTTCCGTCTTCTCACCCGAAAATAAAAAAGTGTGTGCGTTCACATCAATTTATCTGGCAAACTACTACTACTCTAGACACACAATGAAGTCCATTTTCGTCAATCAAAGCCCATTTCCCCGAAGGCGAACGGAGAAGCTGCTTTATAAAATGAAGATGTGATAGATTTCATTTAAGTTTGCGGTTGGTTGCTTTGCTCCAAGCCAGGTCACTACTAACTTACTAACTTTTATATTGTCAAATCTATAAAGACGTGTGCAAATACTCTGGAAAACATGAAAGAAATGTTTTAAAAGCGTACTTTACTGTGCATAAACTCTTATACCTTTAAATTGCTAGATTTTTTATATAACTATAGTTGCTGTAAAAATTGCTTGTATGTGTGTGCATGATATGAGCAAAAGTTGTACTTTTACAGGAAAAGCTTTATTGTTACATTTTTCACCACCATTTAAAATCTATTTACTATTTATGTACATACAACCATATTACTCATTTCTTTCCATTCTCTTGTTTTAATTGTGTTTACTTTTTCTTGATTTTAATTGATTTTATTTTCTGTCCTACTTTCACTTCACACACGGTGGCTCTTTCTGTGTAGGTGTTGTCAACACAAAACAGATTTGAGCTGGCTGATGAGTTTCCGTTTGAGTTTGAGTACATTCCGTTTTCTTCTTTGCATGCACGTCAATTACCACCACCACCACCACCGCTATCATCATCACACTCAACAACACAATCACCGCATGTTTTAATTGTTGTCAATCATTCCATCATTGCCACTACCATCACCGTATCTTCCGTGTCCACCACCACAACCACCTCTACAGCTTTCCCTTTAGAAGTTCACAGGAAAAATCGTGACGATAACGGTAATTGTCATGACACCGGTGGTGAAATGGTTGATTGTCATATTATCAGTTCATCTACACCTTCCAGCATTGAAAACAGTGCTACTATGACCTGAGTGCATGCAAAAGGTAGGTGGGTGAGATATACATAATATTTAACTGCACATTCTACTTTTATTTATCCAAAACTTTTCAATTTTAATTCTTAGTTTGCCCCTTTAAGTATTTCTTCTGGTATAATTTATCTTTAATTTTCTTGCCTTTAGATTATTTTGTAGAAATACATATCTTATCTCGCAAATAAAGAATGGAAACAAAATATATACATCTCTCAAGCTTTATAGTTACTTGTAAATTGCTGCTTTTCGGTAGACCACATAATAAATTCCATTTTATTTCCATTTCAAGACTGCACCAGTAAATGTAGTTGTAGCTATAAAAGCACCAGTAAAGCACCGAACCCGGTTTTATTTCTTATCTTTTATTTGTATTTCGCCTGCATTTTAAAATATTTTATCTGAGCTTGAGTTTTGAGCTTGTGAGCAACAACAAGAGGAGTAGTGCCAGAGAAAGCCCGAGTAATTCCAGTGAAGCCCATCGATTCCCATAAAAAGATTTATTTATGACTTCATTTCTTGTAGAATTTTATAGCACCAATTCCGTAAACTTGCTAAGAGGAAACCTACTAGAAGCTTGTATGTACAGCAGCACATGGAAAATGGAAATGATTTATTATGCTATTTAAAACCTCTTGGGATAATAAAAGGACAGCGGGTAGCGTGCTGGAGTAAACTAGGCATATGGAACAGAGCGGCCTATTATAATAAACGCATAAAAATATAAAAAAATACTCAGTTGTTATAATAACGGTGCCATTAGTTATTAGTACTTGCACATATTCAACAGTACACACCTTACATGACCCCTTTGCCCCTCCCGAACTGATCTATAATGCAGCAGACTCTTGTACTAAATGTAGTTTGCGGTGAGGTAAAATGAATTTGCAGGGGATATTTAAATGGTCGTTATGGTACAAAGATAATTGATAATGCAAAGTTTGTAGGTCGCGAGGGGAGAAGAGGGGAATTGAATAATAATGATGTTTTCTGAAGGATAGATGGGGAGAATGTGGAATCAAAAAATAATATTTGGAATTTTTCTACATGGTTTGGTAGGTTGTGAACAATCATGGTCCAGCAAAGCCGCAACGGACAGGTTTAGCTGCGAGCAGTACCTCACCCCTGATGCTTTCCAAGGAGTCCCTGGCAGGCGAAGGGGGAGTTAGTGTTGTGGGTGTGGAGGAAGTCTGCGTGGAACGCTTGCAACAACAGCAACAGGGCGCCAGTGGAAGCGGTGCCGTGAACATGATAACCACTGGGAAAGGCATGATAAGCTCCCCGCAAAAGAAAGCAAGTGGAGTGGGAGCAGTGCCGTGTATGGAGACGAGCTTTAGCAGTAATGACGATGGTAGCTCTGCAGACACGAAATCCTCCCCTGAGTGTACTCTTCTCAATCCAAGTCCACTGATAATTGATGCCGATGCGGATATTGAAGGCGATGGTGAGCTGACTCCCACCAATTTGGGATTGAGTGATATTCTCGCCTCGCTGAATCTCAGTTGGGATTATGTAACCAGTTTACAAGAGCGTTTCATGGAAAAGGAGAGATCGATGGGACACGAGAGAAAGCACAGTATGGGCGCAAATAGCAGTTCTGGTTGTTCCGAAGAAGGAAGTACTTTCAAAGAGATTTTTGGTCCAATAAAGTACGAAGACTGGATGGCCCCTTTGGCGAGTCCAGAGACATTGTCTGAAATTAGCAGTTTGAGCTCCAGAGCCAGTTTCCTGATTCCAAAGGACCAATCTCCGTTACTGAAAGTGAAGGGTGGAAGGAATGGTGGTGGTCCAGGTAACTCGACGAGTTTACACCGAGGCAAAAACGGGAAAATGAATGGACTAAATGGTGTTACACTTGGTGGGAGTAACAATGGCATTAATGGCAACTCGCATAGTCGGAGTTTGAGCTGTACTTACCCAGAAGTCGGTGGAGTAGGTGGAGGAGTTGGTGGGGAGGTATCCACAATCAGTTCATCCGTACTCCAATTTATTTCAAATGGAGCAAATGGAGGAGAAGATTCCAGTGGAAAGTACCTAGACGTGAATGATCCGCACCATCATCATCATCCTATTCCGCCAAGTGATTTATACATTGAGGTGACAAATGGAGGAGTGCTTCCAACCGGTAGTACCACTCCTCCAGGTGATCATCACCATCTGGACGACGAGCCAATAACACCAGTAATAGGTGATCTGAATGGTTCCTACGTGGAATTGGTTGTCGGTGATGACTTGCAAAAACTTCAGCGTGGGGCCACCAACGGGAATGGTGGCTCAGGAGAAGGGAAACGTGTGAGTTTTAACCTGAAACGCAAGTACGCCTCTAAAGACTCCGGGTGTAGTGTAAGTGATCTAAGTATTCCTGTAACGCCAAGTAGATACGATCCAATTTATCCGGTGTTCTCACACCAGGAGGAGTATGGCGTGCCAACATATAACTCACCTCATTACACTTATACGGGCCAATCACCACAGGATCAGTCTCCAACGGAAATATTTCCCGGTAGCAGTCCTGGTGATAACACTACAAGTGATCCCACCGCTGCCAAATTTTCCTTCCCTCCTCCCCCTGCTAGTAGTACAAGTACATCTGCGAACAACAATAACGGCGGCTCTTCCTCGGCTGAGCAGAGTCCTCATCCACCATCCTCCGTGTCTGCGGTAGTCTCTTCCAGTGCGAGTCCACAACTTGGACTCCCATCCTCAGCCGCCACCTCATCGGATCCTGGAAGTAGTGCAAGTGGCTCAACCACCACTTTCATACAAATTGCTGATTTAGAGGCACACCTTGCACAGTTCCACGCTCACCAGCAGCATCACCAGCAATTCCAACAAGAACAACATAGTGATAACTCATCAGAAAATAATCATCATCATTAACTAATGTAATTTCTAAGCATTTTGTATGTTGTAAATCACGATTAAAGCATAAAATTTATTGTAATTACCCAACCATTTTCAATGAAAATCTCCTCTTACACTCTACGTCTTTACCCTAAAATATTAGCTTGCAACTATACAGAAATTTGTATGCAAAAAACCAAAGCAGTCTATAGAGTGAAAATATATTACCTTAACAACTTAACACTACCAAACAAGTGCTAACAATGAAACTGGTCTAAAAAAACTATGTACATCGATGAGAAAATCAGCCACTCTTTCATTATTACTTTTTAATGTGCTCATATTATTAAACAGATTTAACGTTCCACTACTACTCACTTCTTAAACTGGACTATTGGTCACTTCACTAAAAAAATTAATATGATCAGTCAATAAAATTACGAACAAGAAATATTTATGAAATGCTGAAGAAACAAAAATATTATGCAAAATATACCAAACCAAAAAAGTGTCAACGTCAACTGTCATCTTTCATTATTATGTTCTCTACGCGCCTATAATTATCGAGATCTTTAATGAAGTCGGCATTCGGGAAGCTATATGCCGTGGGTACTAACACAACAAATATAAGTATTTAAAACGATGAAATTATATATAATGTCTGGTTATCTCTGTGTCAATTCAAACATAGGTGATATTTTATTGTTAAATATCAGTATTTAATGAACATTGGCTACTTCAAAATCCATAGAAATATAGGTAAGTGTAATCATAGCTGATATAAATATGCTAGTTGAAATTGGAAATTAGTAAAAGTATTTAAAGAGGGAGAACATTGATTCATACAAAATACTTTTAAACAAAGAGCGATGATTGTAATTAAACCACTAGACGCGTTTTTTGCCGTTACGGAGCCTGAGGGAATATAAACTGATAAATTACTATCTTGTATTATTATATGCAAGAATAGATACTGCTAGATGCTAGACGCACTATAACAATTAGTATGTAATGTTAAATATGGTTAAACCTATTTTTTCAACATGCTATCTGGGAAAATATCTGCCAAAATTTATTATCCGAGGACAATATTATAGTTAACTAACTTTAATGGAAAGAAATGGGAAGGCCATTGATTCTGAGGAGGCGACTAGGGCAAACTTTCATTCCATGAAAATTAAGTTTTACTTATTAGAATATTAGTAATGACAGAAAATGTTTAGTCTTATAATTTTTTAAACTAACGTTTACAGTTATACTTAGGAATTTTACCTGATTGATTTTAAAAAATGAATCATTAAATGCCAACTATTTGTTAATTTAATTAAAACATAGTTGTAATCGTATGCTTCCAATTCAGTATTTATTTTCGTTTAGTCAATACAGTAATAGTTAATTTTAATTATTGAATTATTTAGTCAGCCGATCATGTTAAGCCATATGAAGAATGGAATCAATTTATGGAATGTGAGAAATCAAAATGTAAATATTTAATTATTAAAAATGTAGTAGGAGTGTATAAAACTTATGATTTGAGAAATTGCCGATGTGAACACCTTGGCAATTTAAATGAAAGTTCGACCTTTGGGAAATACATATATAAAATATAGATCTTAAATATTTCAGCAGAGTGATTAGACATTAACTGTAAAACTTGTATAATTATTATTTGAGTAAATCAGGTAGGAATACTTTATAATGTGATGTATCTTACGTATTGAAGTTAACTACGACAAAGTTAAAGTTAAATTGCGATATAAAAAAATTGGTGCAAAAATATATAGTTCAGTATATTAAAAGCCAAAAAACACTCCAAAAATTTGAGTTGTCAAAAAAACTAATATGAACAATACTGAGATATTCTACTAAACAACGAGTTAAATGTATTCTATCAACTTTTAAGTAAACAGCCAACGATTATATGTAAAAAAAGATACATAAGTACTAATAGTATTAAAAATAATTAAGTCTTAAGTTAGTTTGTAAAATACATTTCATAAGTAGAATTTGTATTTTTATGATCAAGGTTTCATGTACTTTTAAGTAACATACTTTTGTTGTTCATTATTCACGATTTTACAATTTACCAAACTGAAATTTTTGGCTGTTACCTATAACAGCTATGAATTATACATTTATAAATCCATAAAACCGTTAACTATGAAAATTTTTCATAGAAACAAGGGTATACTCATGTACATCATCTCTTTTTGATGCTTCCTGATTTCTTTCTGTAGTAATTTTAAAATTGCAAAAATAATACAAAATATGTCTACCACAATGCCAATTATGTATTAAAAGGTACTAATGAAAGACTACTTAAAGCACGACAGAGCTATAATTATGGTTTTGCTTTGTCTTATAAAATACGGATTTTAAGCAGTCTTTTTATACAAAATATTTAGTACTGACTATTAAAAATACAATTCTTTTGTACGAAGCGAATACCCCCAGGAGGAACCCACTTGGCCTATAGATATCATATTTATTTAACATTTTTGCAACTCTTTAAATTTAAGTTTCTGAAAAATAAGTTTGATTTGATAAATGGTAAAAACAGAGTACGTCCTACGAATAAACTCTAGAATTGTAACTTCTATATACTGTGCTGTTTTACTTTTAAGACCCAAAAGTAACCAAAAAAACCAAATTATAAGAAGCTTTGCAACATTTTATAGCCAAAAGTGTTCCAAAATACATTTTTCATAAAACTATTAAAACATTTGACACTGTTATACAGATAAATTATAAAACATTACAATATTTATACTTAAAAATTTCAAATTCAGTGTGTTCCATTTCAGTGTTTTGTTAATTTTACAACATATACATATACTACCACCAACACAAAATTGATGAAAATTTCAAATTTATCAGATTATAAATGTATATCAATTAAAAATGTATAAAGAATACAAATCAAAATTATTGAATAATTTACCAACAAGTTTATTTAGCTTATCATTTAAAACTGAGAAATCATCAATATTTGAGAATTTTCTACGTTTTATCATGACAAACCTACTGAAAACTAAAATTTAAATGTACGCGTAATTACTTACAATGGTTAAAAAATTATCCAGTTTGTACTGAACAATTTTAGTTAATGTAGGTGTACATATAATTGCAAATAGTGATATTCAAAGGGAAAGAGGCGACCATACATTAAATCAATTAACCAGCTCTGTATGCAACCAAAAGAATACAAAAATATTTGTTAAATTATGTACCAGAATGTTACTCAAAATTATTATCTTTTCTCAACAATTGGACACACTGTGGACGAACCTCAATTTATCAAGTTTTTGGTCAGTATTTTAACTTGAAATAGGGAAAGGTGCAAAAAATCTTTGGTTAACTTTAATAATTTCATGGTCATATAAACATATTACATACTTGTTATAGTATTTAGTACAATTACACAAGTTAAATTATATCTTGAAACTTTGAAAATCTGTTAACATTTAAAAACTAAGCATAATATAAATATATATTATTATTACCTGTGTAACTCTAACCATTAAATTATAACAATAAAGAATAGTGATGCTACTGTTTAAAATACAAAAAAATAAAACCCTTTGCAACATTAATCCTTTCAAAAATGGCCTCATTTCTCATACTTTTTTCATGATCTAATCCATACAATTAAATAAGCCATTTCCAACATTAAAAGTTTCCACAATCTACATATTCCAAACATACTTAATAAAGCATTTAAGCATAACTATTAACCTTGTTACCCCTCACACATCCATAATTAACAATCACCATTGTTTTAGTACATCAAATCTGCTTCCTATGACATTATTATTTACCATTGCAGCATTTATTCTTCACAATGCCCCATATAATCGGCAAACAATGGTAAAATTCATACAATTACCCTGCTTATAAATAACTATGCAACTAAAGGCGTGAAACAATTAGCGTGGACAATTAGTGATGTCCATTATTTGTCGTGAAGACTGGCAACCGATTTTACAATGCCGCCATTTGGGTAGAAGATGTGGAGATGCGGTTAGAAAAGCGAACAAAGACTAGTCGACCAACGGCTCACGTGAATCCCATGTCGAGTTAACCAGCGGGAATGGCAATTTGCTGCATCATCTCAAGCTCCTTATATCAAGCTTCCTGTGTAATAGCATGGGAAACAGAATGACAGACAATTTTTTCAACCAAGTAGCATAGCAAATAGGTGGAGAGTGTCATGAAGAGCGGTTGTGTGTAGTAGCAACGATTTTTGCAATTTTATTAACTGAAAAATTTGATTTAATTTTTTGCTAATTTTTCGGTGATTACCGGTGTTGCAAAGGTTAATTTTTTGATAGATGTAATTTTGGAGTTTGGGTAAAAAAGGGGAATATTTAGTGTGGCTTAATATAAAGTGCTTGTTAAGAAGGTGTACTTTTTGATTTCGACAAATTTAATCGAAAATGGTTCGAGACGTTAGTGGGTATTTAAGGAGTAAGGAGAGGAGTGCGGATCCAGCGATGGCAGAGAAGTGGGCCAAGTTGGATGAACTCCATTCTAAGCGACTATGGCATCAGTTGACTATTCAGCTATTAACCTTTGTCAGGGAGCCGGAACTTCAGAAGAATAAATTGTTGGTTGAGCTTTATGAAAATTTCATTCAGGAGTTTGAGCTAAGGTGGGTATTATTACTAAATATTGTTATATGACAAAATAAAATGTGTAACCTACTATTATTAATTATTATTATTACCTATTTAATATATGATGTTATTTTTATGATGTATTTTAGGATCAAGACCCTGTCGTACATGGAACTTTGTGTTCTCATTGTTGTTCAACATGATAACCCTGCAGATGCCTATGTATTTTTGGACAATTGTGAGAAGCGCGTTGCTGCAGATCCTGTTGCATTGGCACTTTGCAAAATTACTCGTGGGAGGATAAAGTTGGAGAAACAGTCTGATATTGCTGGGATGAAGGTAGGTTGTTGTAATAGTCTTGTGATGACTAATTATAAAGAAAATTGTAGCGTTGAATAAAATTTTTTCATGGATTGTTTTGGCTGTTCTAGACTATTCTAGAAGAAGTGGATGAAATTTTAAAGCAAACTGATGGTATCTCTGCTGTTCACGGTCGTTTCTATCTTCTCCAAAGCAAGTTTTACCTGGATCAGGGTAACTTGACTGAGTATTACAAAAGTGCTCTCAAGTTTTTGGGATGTACTCCTTTGAAGGACTTGCCACTTTCTGAGCAAAAGGAGCATGCGAAAAATTTGGCAATTTCCTCACTGGTTGCCGAAGGAATTTACAATTTTGGGGAATTGGTACATACTCCATTTTATATATACTAATGTGTACAATATTATCATTATAAATCGTAGCTCGCATAATAAAATAAGTTTGTTTCAATCCTTAGCTTGCTCATCCAGTATTGGATTCTCTGAAAAGAACCCAAGATGAATGGCTCGTTCATCTCATGAAGGCTTTCAACACCGGTGACGTGATTGAATTTGAAAATTTGAAGAAGAAATGGGCAACTAACAAATTGCTGGCAGACAATGAAAGCAAATTGCGAACCAAAGTTATTTTGCTAGCTATCATGGAAATGACCTTCAGGCGGTCCGCCAACGAGCGTCAACTTACGTTTGAGGATGTGGCAAACGCTACCAAACTTCCCGTTGATCAAGTTGAACTCTACGTAATGAAAGCTATTGCCAAGGGTCTCGTCGTGGGAAAAATTGATGAAGTAGGCAAAAAGATATACATGACCTGGGTGCAACCTCGTGTTCTCGATACTGTGCAGGTAATTTTAGCCAAGTTATTATTATTTGTTACCTTTACTTAATATCCACCATTATCGTGCATGATTTAATGTCTTTTTGATTTCTTTTCAGATTGGTACCATGATTACCCGCCTCGACGAATGGCAACGAGATTTAGAAAAAGCGCAGGATATGATGAAGAAAGATGCATCTGATATTTTGTTATATTAAATACCTAGTTTCTTTTATAATTCATGTCTAAGCTATTTCATATTTTCAAATCGTCATAAAAAATATATGCAAAATATACCATCCCAAAAAAATATGACTTCGTCCTACCAACCACTATTCCCCTATCCAAACATATTTACTACTACAATCCCTAACTTATTAGCTATGTACCGTATTAAATAGCGTACTTGTTTTTTTGTAATAAAAAGTAATATGTAACAAGTATAAATTTTTGAACATCTCATTTTTATTGACTATGCCACATATTTTTAAGCCATTATATATTCAAATGACAAAACTTCAACTTGTCCTTGATTTTCGAGCCTCATAATACATTCCACACATATATAAAATATACAAAACCCATATAAACCCCTTTTGTTTTGCTTACGACTGCCAAACCAGTAACTATGACAATATCTACATAAAATAACCGAAAAATCTCTGACGCATTTTCCTCCAGCTTTACCCTCCAAATAATACAACCAAGTAGTATCGATGTCATTGCAAAAAAAGAAACCTCTGCAAAATGGATTGCCATTATAATTCTCAAGTACCCCAAAAATCCTCATACTATATACATACATTACTTTAAAAGACATATCAATTTATATGCCTCACTCACATCAATATACAGTCCTATAGACTATGTACATCAATTTTTGATAGTTCTTTCTGCTACTAGATAGTTTTCATATTGAAATGCTACTGGTTTCGCAGCACATCGCGTCAGCAAACCCATTCTGCACCAAAAACATCTTCTGTTTTCTCTTATTTTGTAGGCAGGGTGGTGAAATTCATAAGCCTATTGGATGTCTGGTTCCGTCATCCGATATCTTGAGCTCATGATACGTCAGCAAAGTATAGCGGTAAGAATGAAGCACTTTTTTAGCAAATCTTTTTCAGCTGTCCCCTCTCTCAGTCCTACTTACTGCATATTTTTTATGCTACTTTTACTTACTCGAATAAAGCTCACTTCCTCCTCCAAATTAATTATATAGAGACATAGACAGCGAGAATGAAAAGAGTTGCATATAACTTACTTGTGTGCTAGTCGCCTAATAACACTCCTCAACACTTTTTACAACATGCGCCTATTCAATAGCAATAATTATAGTAGAATATGTAATCATAATGATAAGTAAAAGTAATTGTATAAGTTGCAATCATAATGCACAAGGTGACCAGCAGAATCTGCACAAGGTCCTACTTTCTCAATTTGCTCATAGTCGTCATCATCCTCAAAAAAAACAACAGCATCTTCTTTATTTTTCGTCATTAGTCATCATCCTCATTTGAGTGCTGCTGCAGTCATTACCGAGCATTTTGCTTAATATTTTCCACCCGAGTGTAATTACAGAGACGAGAAAGGCGTGTTGGATGAATTAATGTGAAACATCACGCGTGTCTAATTTATTCACTTACATAACAACTCACTCTCAGCAAATGGAACGGTTAATGGGTGTAGAGTTAAATGCAAGAGCATTTATGTATGACTTTCTCCAGAGAGGAGTTAATTGAGTGATATATTTATGCTTTCCATGTTTTCTTCAAACGAAAAGACTGCAACTGAGGAAAGTTAAGATATTATGAATTGCTGTTAAACTTTCTACTATAAAAGTTGTGAACACAGTATTATCAAACAGTTAACTAGTGTGCATCATTATATATGCATGTCTTGAGAAAGTGAGTCTGTGCACAGCATTTAACTGACTTGACTGGGAAAATGTTGGAAAGAGAAAGTTGACATGTAAAAGTAAAAAAGTGGTGGGATGTTTGTGTGAAAAAGTTATATGGGGAAAGTAATTTATAAATGAATTTTTGATGAAGAAAAAGTTGAGGTCATGAATGGAGAAAAGGTAGTGCCCTCGGGAATTCTCTGGTGCAATATTCTACACTGGCTAGTTTATCTGGTCACTTTTATTGTCAATCCGTTCATGAGATGACAATGACTTTTAATGTTAAAAACGGCCGTTTAACGAGTGACTGTTGTGAAATGAACGCTGACTGCTTATTTTTGTGAATCTTCATTTAACGGTCTTCAGTTTGGCTATATAATATGCAATGAAAATGCAAGCTAGAGATATATTCTGCTTGTTTAAGTTTAATTACTACTACTACTACCATCTGTGATCACGGATTCAAAATAATTTAATTTGTATAAAAAAACTAAAATTATAAAAGACACAAGTAAGATGTCCGGCTGGAACTGGACATTATTTGTTCCATTTTTATAAAAAAAATTAATACACGTTTGCTATACATTTTTCGCAAGATCGTCATCAGTATTTTCTGTTTGAAAAACAAAATCCATGCTAATCAACTGACTTTCAATCAATCTATATGTACTTTATTTTAACGAGAGATATTATATAATACTTAATTTATCTTTGTTGTTTGCGGTGAAGACAACTAACTAATTACTCGTGTTTGTGTGGACGCGTTCCTTTATGTCTACCGGTGTATCTACTACACTCACTTACTTTGTCCTGTGTAGTGTGTCCAGTCAAGTAAGAACTTTTTTCAAAAACATCTACAAATCTATTCTTCTAATCTAACACAATTATTAATCTTTATCTTTTTTTTATTGTTGCAAGTTATTTTTGAAATAAAAATTTATTGTTTCTATTTTTGCACGTATATATTCCTCTCTTATCCTCCTTGTCTGTAATGTCACTTTGTTCTTTATTATCACAGCATTTAATAATATCCTTTCTCCTAAATTCATTTTAATTGAGTCATAGTGATTTGTCATTTGTATAAATAACTAGACCATTTCATCATCAACAAGCTTGTTAGTCTTCATTAATAACAAAAAAATCATGATTACATGAGCTGCGTGTAGTGTTTTCTAGTAAGTAGGCGTAAATAAATTGGAGGTTTTCAAAACTAATTGGGATTTCGAGATTCCAAGACTGGTGAGATTTGAAACGTCGGTTAAAATTGCTTAATTTAATGACGTTCATTGTTGACGTAATGAATGTCAACCCAAATTTTACCTGCTGACCTTAATTTGACGTTATAGGTCAATGTTACACTGTTTATTACGCATGACAGATTAGGCCAATATATTTGCAATAACGGCTTTTTGAAAACCTTTAAAATGTTTACATTTCGTTGCACTTTCATTTGTACATAAACCTCGTTACTTATCTATTTTTATACTGAATTTATTATTGTGTTACTTGTTTTATGTCATTACATTAAATTGCGCTGTAAAATTGTCATTAATTACTTTATATATTAATTACTTACATTTCATTGATCGTTTTACATATTATCTTCTCTCCTTGCACGGCACGTTTTTTACTGCCTTTGCGCAGCATTTTTCATTCTCTCTCTAAAGACATATTATTTGTATTTTATTTATAACACTCACTTATTTAACGAATCATTCTCTTAGCAAATTTTCAATCATTATAAAAAGCCCATCATATTTATTTTTTCCGTTCATTAATGAATATCAATATTTGTTCTCTTAGTTTTGCTTGTTTTAGTAGTGAGCGGGTCCAGTTTGTTTTTTTATTTGTTTTACGTATCGGCCATTTGTGAAATGGGCCAGTTTGCCTTAATTAATATCAAAACTAATAAAAAGCGTATTATTTTCACACATAGCGTTTTGCCTTGCAAAAGTGTTACGATATGTAATATCAATTCAAATTCGAATTCATATTACATTCTGGAAATGTTACTCATCTCCAAACAAAAATATTTTTCAGAAGATCCATCAAACCATCGCCAATCGCCCATTTCATCGATCTCATCTTACATCTTACGCTTTGTGGAATGCCTTTTCACTGCATGGTCATGGCTTATCTTACTGAAATTTAATGGTCAGTTCTAACCGCCTCTCTCTGCTAATTTAAAAACTTGCTACGTATATATATTGTTGTTCCTGTTCCTAAATAATAAAGTGCGTAATTTCCTCTGACGTACATGACGTCAGCAGATCATCAGTCAGTAAACCGTGCAATATTGCAATTACCTCACCTCATGCACGCACAACCAGTTAAATTACTGATTATGGTAATGATGGAAGGGCGATATTAAAACAAATACACAGCGCTATTTCAATGATTATTTTAAAGTGTTACGTTACATGGAAGAAACTATAAAGTAAAAAAAATGAATACTACGTCATACAGAATTGACACGCGATATCGTGGTGTCTTCCAAGTGAAGCCTAGGTGTAATACATGTAGTATTAATAGTGCACTTGCCAATATGTCGGAAGCTTCCAGTAGCAACAGCGTCGATGATCCCAGCAACACGACAATGTCAGCGTCAACAGGAACATCGGCAAAATCGAGCAGAAACAGAAAAAAATTATCAAAGAGGTACCCAAGGTAAAAATGACCTTTTTGGTTGGACGTGTGAGAATTTTCTTTGTTTATTTCACGTGTGGTGGAGAGCTTTTGTTTGAAATTGAAAGTCATTCTATTATTTGTGGAAAAAAAATTGAATAATTGGATTGTTTTTGTATAGATATAATTACATAGAAAGCCGCAGTATTCTTTCATTCATCTTAAATATATTTATCTCCATCACTGGATTTTACGTTATATTTCAAGATCGCAGTCGCCAAAAGTTGCAATATTTATAAAGCGGCAAAAGCGTATACATGACTGCAATTATAAAATATTATTTACTGATTATCATTTTACTGCTCATGCTTTTGTTTTTCTGTTCCTCTGATCTCATTACAAGTAGGTAGGCAAGGCAATGGGGCACAAAAATATGTCAAAACATTAACCCTATCATCGGACAATCACTTACAAAGTACTCATTAAACTCACATTCCCTTGCCATTTTCTTATACATATATATACTTCCCCTTTCAGTTAACCTTTTTTTCAACGCATTCTCGTAAAAGACCTGTCCATCTTGCCTGAGAACTTTTTATGCAATGCGAACATACAAAAAAATGCAGTTGAATAGCATGTTCCTGTGTCCTGTCCTAAATATTTTTAAACGGTCACATAGCAATACTTGTTGCAGTCAATTTTGCTGATCATCCCCAATTTTTAAACCTGGTCACCCGTACCATCGCTTTGCAATTTCAATCGTGACCATGGCTCTCGCAAAAGTTTTCCTCATGCAGGTAGATAATAAAACTTTCATAGTGGTTGATATTAAGCATGGCTCACACTCCACGCCATGTCCATTTCCCCTAAAAGCATTCTGCTGCACAACAACACTGTGTTACAGTAAAAAGAATCTTTTAACGGGTCCACGTACTACAACTTGCAACAATCACAAATTTTGGCAGTTATCTCATCAGAGAACAGGTACAGCACAAAAACGCGAAGCAAGTACATTAATAATCTCCTCACCTGCATTAAATGTAGCTGTACCACTACTACACGTAGAGATTTGCAGGTGCACAACACATAAATATATGAGGTAGCATCAAGTTTAATGTTTTAAATTAAACCAGGTACTCGCTTCAGGTACCGGGATTACCTACATAATTTACTTCGTCATAGTACATACCTATCCAACTTTGTAAATTTTCTTAATAAGCCCAACATTGACTCAACATATTATTGTGTACAAGTGTTGGGATTTACGTCTTTTTTACATTATTCATTGACTGTTCAACGAGATCATGCTGCATCATCATCGTCATTCATTCTTTAAACATATTTATTTCACGGTCAAGGATAATACTACTCTGTTCATAACAATATAACTATTCTGTTCACATACACACACGGCTCACAACATACCTTGTTTGTAAGAAACTACGGTCAAACGGTTACTGTTGTTAGCTATATGCGTTGCGTTGGTTACATCTTATAATGCCGACATGTCGGTTGAGTTTGATTTTCTGAAACAACAAACCAAGCAGCAGCATTAATGTCTACCTGTGTGTATCTTGTTTAATATAATGATATTATGATAGTTATAGTCCGATCATCATCATCTTAAGTTTCTAGTAGCTTATAGGACGATGTTGAGGAGCTATTTAACATTTTTCAATACTCATAACGATAATGTTGACTTTACCCCTTTCTACATTTTGTATGCAAGTAGGTATATGAGGTTTAATGTACACACACTACATACATAGTACATTATTGACCGATTTGCTACTAAAGAAAGATTATATAATGAAAATCATTAAAAATTATGCCAATGCCATAAGCATGCCAACAATGCAGGCTGCACTCTCTGCACACATTTTTATACTTAACTTGAGTACAACTGTTTACCTGCAGCACATACTCTTTTCTGCATTCATCAGTGCACTTTTAATCACCTGTTCAGTTTTTCAACATTCTTATTCTACTATCATAATTGGTGATGGTGCAAGGGATTTTACCATTCTAGCACGTTAACCTAACCAATCTGATCCAATTTCTATTTACTCGTTGTATTTTTTCCAAATTTTTCATTTAAAACTTCAAGTGATAAATTTTTTCCTCTTGCTAACAGTGGATTATGGAGAATGAATGGAAAAAATACGTGGATTTAAACCCAGAGAATAGGAACACGTAATCTACGGTAATTGTGCAGCGCGTTTGGGAAAAAAATTTGGCTCACCCACGACCGATGACTACTCCTTGTTACCATCATGCATTTTATATATAATTTTACTAGTGGACTATATGGTGCCATTATATAAGGATATTGCTCAATAGGAAAGGTGGAAAAGTTGAAGCCAGTGTAATCGTCGTAAAAGGAGATTCCCCTCCTGACCCAGTGTTGATATGTAACTTGTTTCCATTCATCCATTTTTTTGTCCATTCATTGGTTCATGTGCTCGTCAGGACTGTTCAGTTCCACGCGAGAAAGAAATGGTGTTGGTGCGTTGGTCTAGCTTCCACGATCACATCTTGTGCATTTCATCTGACATTTGCATTCACGAGTGTACCTCGCTCCTCAAGTAGAAAAAGTGGTTTGGAAGATTGAGATTTGATTGTTGGCTTATTTTTTTTGGGTGAAAAAAAAACTGTTTCCATATTTGATGGTGGTTTCCCACTAATATGTGGTGTGAGTGAGCATAATATTTTTTCCCTCAAATGAAAGCTTGGAAGAGACTGAAAGGACGTGTGAGAAAGCTTAGATTGTTCAAGTAAGTGATGATAAACTGATAAAAAATTACTAAATTGTGTCAATTGCTTGGCAAGCGCTGATGGGCGGCAGGAAAGGCACACGCACGCACTACTCTCTTCCCATTCAATAATTCCTTCGTGGATCCTAACTTTCAACAATTCAGTTGCAAATTGCATGCCGCCGCGAAAGAAACAGCTCATTCACGTCAATCAATCCTGGTTGGTTTGATGCACGTTCAGTCTCAGTGAGATCAACAAGTTTCCAGAAACATTTTTTCTGCTATTACACGTCGGCAAAATAATATTTTATGCGCAATAAAAAAAATGTTACTAAAGCCGTATAAAAGCTAAGCTTTTTGCTCCCACTGCTTCTCTGCTCGTTGTTGCATGTATACACATTTACACATTTGTTTGTTTAAAATGCATGGAATATTAATTGTGATTTGGAAGTGATCAGTGTTTTCGGAGGGACGAATAGGAAGGACGCCTAATACTTAAGACGGGTTTAATAAAGATAGTATTATGAAGGGATTTTTCAGGTCAGTATTATTATGCGTTTAAATCTGTACAACAATGTATTCTTTTTACCGCACATGAACACAAAAGTCTGCAGTAGGTTCACTTTGTATGTAAAAGTAACTTAACTATTCCATTTGTTATTAGAAAGGAACACAATTAAAAATTCACAATCAATATAAATGCCTGACCTAATTATGTGGTCATTTCTAATAGTTGCTTGTTAATATATTTAATTGAAAACCGATTCCATATCCTCAATTGGCATGTTATTCTACACTTTCCTATTAGTGAACTAAATTTTATAAAGAGGCCTTAGACAATGAACATTGAAACTGCAAACTAGAAAATGCAACTCGTTGCCTACCTGACAACGACTTTTAGGTCAGTATGAGTAACAAGTGGTAAAATGTTTTATATAATCTGTACCGTTTTTAGCAACGTCACTCTTCTGCTTCTGGAACATTAGTTTGTTACCGGTTTAGTTAAAGCATAAAATGGCATTTAACGGTACATCATGGAACCGTAGAAAGAATTAGAACAAACTAGTATTGCCTACGTTTTTCTTGTCTATTAATACTCACTCTGAACACATGTCGCAATGCATAAAGTTCATCATGTCACATTGACGATGGCTGATGGCTGTAACCATTATGGCAATCTTGAAATATTTCCAATGTTCAAGGCTAACATACATTGAAGTTTTGAAATAATCATTGGCAGAGCGATTTATCCATCATCGTGTTTGTTATCAGGAATAAAATAATCTTTATCCAAAAGCAGAGAGTAGACAAGGTCCTTTTTCTGAAAGATGTACCATAATACTACGAGTAGCAATGATCCTGCTGCCCTCATTACCGTCTTTTGGTTTTGTCGCGTCATAAGCCACTTCCTCGTCATTGCCCATGTTTATGATCTAACAATAAGTGATCGGTGTGAGCTAAATCAAGTTACCTTCTTTCTAGACTGCAAAATATACTGCACAACATTATTCTTACAACGGGATGTAAGATAACCTCAAGTAGATATGGATATTATTAGCATGCATGGCCTTAGAATTAGGTCATATTTGTGGTTTTTAAATGACCTCAGTCAGTATCAGAAAAGTGAAATATAAGGTCGCCAATTTGAGGAAATAACTTGAGAAACCAGATGGAAAATGCCATGCACTTGACTTGAGAGATGGTTCTTACGCACGCATAAATTATATAGATGTTATATTATGTAGCTTCCAACTTGAATGCAGCTGCAACAATTGTTTTCAGCTACAATGTCAAATACGTAATATTCTCTTGCTTCATTATAAGCCACGCGTGGGTGGCAGCATAATCGGCAGCTGCACCAGTTCCAACGTTTTCACCAGTAAATTGGTGACTTTTGTTTTGGACAATCGGTCTCTTATCAGGTCCCACTGTTCACCGTTGCCATACACAGCATTCGCATAGGTACATTGAAAAGTGTGAGCAACATACTCAGCAAGTGGTGGGCCTATGTCAACATCCATTTCTGACATTGAGCATGAAATTAGTAAAATGTGCAATAATGTTTAGGTAGTTGGAATCAACCAACTTGAAACGTGAACGCCATGTGAGAAGATCCTTTAGAAAATCATGAGCATGTTCATGTAATTCTACTGGTATAATTAGTATTACATTTGCACTACATGATGATTTGGTGTGTGAATTTGGAATCGTTTGCTGTAATGATTAGTGTTGTGTGACACGAGGTATTGGGCAAAAAGCAATATTTCTCCCATGTAGCATAACAAATTGGTAGCGCACATAACAGATAAAATATTCCATCTACGGATAGGTATAGGCTCCCAAAATTTAATCACAGTTGTAACAGTAATGGAATGGTGACGATCTCCTGACTGAAATTGTTAGCAAATCATGAGAGAGCACATGGGGTAGTCAAGCAGCCAGCGCATGGTCTGATGATTGGAGGATGACGTGAAGAATTAGAAGAGAGAAGCGATGAACGCTTGCAGCGTTTGCTAGAGTGTTACTCTGCATTTGTATAATAATCTGCTCTCCTATTCTATAACATTTTAATTTTGCTATCGTGCAATGCAACGAGAATGAGTAATGCCGGCTCTCCACTTTTAACAAAATGCATGCATTCTGCGAACACATGCATGGCTGGTGAAAAATGCTTTAATAGGTGAGCACATGGACAGCATCGCCAAGGCTTTTCCCAATGTCCATGTATCCAGTCCAAATTACACAATCAACAAACTGGCCATGTGAATTCTATGGGTTTAGTTGGCTGTTTCATGAACTTGGTTTCTGTCAAACTGACATGTATGTAGTCAGTGCGTAAAATTGTGTGCAGAGGATTTGTACAGCAGAAAGATTTGTTAAAATCCTCTTCATCCTGACATACCCACATACTTGAAGAATGCATATACACACACACTTGAAGAGAATTAAACATGTTATTTAACCATCTATCCTGTATCCAGATTCTTGTTTAAAAAATTTCATAGCGAACATCACTGAGCACATGGATGATATCAAAAAGTCAACTTGGGTCATAATACACTCAATAATTATCTTCGGGTTTTACTGTCAATGTATCGTATAATATATTATATACATAACGCGCTTATATAAAAAAGGCACTCCTGTCAATTCTCCACGAGCAGCAAACGCAATAGAAACAAGATAAGACAATTTTATGCATGCACTTTATTCATGCCGGCATCATGGACTACAGTTAGGCAAGTGTCTTCCACATTTTATTTTTATATTAATTAAAATCGAAAACGTGCTTATTAGAGGGAGAGAGGCTTATCACCAGGGTTTATCATCATCACTGCAGCAAGTTAGGCTTGGCCTTTTAACGTGCGTGTGTATCATTTTTTTCCTATAAATTGAGCATGTAACGTGTGTGGGTGAGAATGTACGTAGTAGGCTCATAGGAAGGTTTGCGACAAAAGAAAGTTTTGATTTTCGCTTGAGCCAAGAAAATGAGTTCAGTTGAAAAGTGCTCGCAAGCCTAATGTGTTTGGCTTGTTTTCCAGGTGGCTTTCGAACGGACAGGCTGCTACGACAGGAGCTGAAAACTCTACAAGTGAAACGACAACTACTTCAACAGCAACGGCAAATTGCAGTAACAATATCAATAAAACAAGTGTGCCAGGAGCAGGGTGTAGTAATAACGAATATTTTACTAGCGATAGCAATAATTATTCAAACTGTAACAATAATCCATCCGGTGAGGAGGACGACGACGAAGAAACCACTGACAGTGTTCGCAGAGGTTCGATATATTTAGAGCAAATAGCAGAAGAATCAGAGTGCTTTGTTGACGGTGTTGCTCCAACTTTATCAACGAGTCAAGAAAATCATCAACAGTCAATTAGTGATAAGCGTACTAGTAAGAAGACTTCTATAAAATCTGTTAAAATAATGGCTGATGACCAGCATCAAAATAACTCCGTGGTTGAAGGTACTGCTACTAATACTACTACTTCCTCTAATGTACATATTGATTCCGCAACGACAACGACAATTGTCAACGGCACAAGTACACCAGCTTCTTCTTCTTCTTCCTCCTACTCTAGTCTCCCTGCCACCACCTCCAATTCTTCTTCTCTACTTACAATGATTTTCGAACAGTTATTTTTAGCGATGACAAATCCTAGTCAAAACTGGTGTGGGGCCTTATTCCTTGTCGTTTCAGTGACATGCATAATGACAATGATTTCTAGGAGTAGTAAAAGAAATAGAAAGCAAACCAATAAAGATAGTAAAATGGGGGGAGAAGATGATAGTCAGGGCAATAAAAGGGACAGGGAAATTAAAGAGATTCCGGTACTATCCTCAAGGATCTCTTCCACGTCAACTACTTGTCCCCCTGTTCAGACTCAATATGGTAATTGGACAAAAAAACTATCACGTGTAGTGTATTTTTCCGTTTATAAGTTTACGCATAGTTACCCAAAGAAAAAAGGCCCTGTTATTTTATAATTGTCGAAATCGGCTGAACGCACTATGTACTTTTGCTGTCGTCCTTCCCTGTTCCTACTTTCTCCTTGCTGATTTCTTTTATGTTGATATATTTTTAACTACACACATTCTATTAAAACGATTAATCTCATTTTCCCCCTTCTCAAAAATACATATTTAATCTGTTGAATTTATGGAACTAATCAATTGTATTTTTATTCATGACACAGGGGAAGGGAAAGACGGAGACCGAGTCAACTTTGTAGTGGGGGATGAGGGAGACTCTGCAACTGAAGAAGGTGATATGGTAATGGTAGGAGACGAAAGAAGGGATAGTTGCGCGTCCCAGTCAAGTGATACAGTTCAAGACTTTATTAGCCCTGTTAATGGGCGTAACATGGACGGTGGTTTAGGAATCATGGAACGAAGACGCCGTTTGAGGTAAGCGAAAATTAAATCAACAATTAGTTAGGGACGATAATAGTTTTAATAGTCAAGTTATCAGAATTAGGATCAACACATGTTGTAATTTATATTCAGATTCATTCATGCGAAGCTATAACTTGTTATTCTATTTGTTAGTTGTTTGGTAAACATGATAAAGTAGTTAAGATTAGAAATCATTGTATTTTCTGCAACAAGAGAGAAAAATAGGTATGTATTATTTCATCATGAGCATTACAAAGTGTTTTCATGGATGACGCTGTTTCATACTGCATATATGAGACCGGCTTTTGGTCTACAGATTGCAGCGCTGATTCAGCCGACGATATATTTTTATTCTCACGCGTTCATCCTTTCTTACGTAATCCTACTTTTTAATGCCTTTAGTTCAGTTTCCGTTTACTCCGCCAAGCTGTGGTTTGGATTTGTGTGTTAGTACCAGCTAGTTACCGTAAAAGTTTAGTAGGTCTATATTTTAAAGGATATTTTTATGAGAATTCGTAGTAATGAGCCGCAATATATTGTCCAGTGATTTCCAAGTTTTGTTTTTGTAACTGGAAACACAAATTGGCTGACTAACAATAACGGATATGTAAAGATGTGGCACAAACAGTCTATTGACTGTTGGCATTGTTTATAGTCTGCATTAAATCGTATCGAATCATTACTTGTAGATTATCTTATTATTTTTCCATTATTGACAGCCGCAGAAAATAATTGAATCTAAGTTATGATTTGTATTTGTACTTCTCGTGGAACATTTTTCGTTTCTTTCCTTGAATCCAACTAAATCGCTTGTATCATGAAGCATTTTTAACATAATTGCATGGGATTATAAATGTACGTGTACATTGCCATTGTGTATATTTTGGTATTTCTTCAGTGTTTAAAACTTAGGGAAACATTTATTTTCTGATTCAATTACATAGTCATATAGTCATAGCACTCTATACAGTCATACAACTTAAATCGGCTTAATTGCGGTTATAGCCAGTACGGTACTTTATGGATGACATGACGATTTGGTTGTATAAGAATTACAGGCCACATCGAACAATTCATTACTTTGACTCTTCATGGAAGAATCACGAAGTGGATGCATGCATAAATGCAATCCGTCCACATTTAGCATTAAAAATTAATGTGATATTTTAAGTTTTTTATCTGAAACGAAGAAACAGCCGTTTTATTTTACTTTTTATACGTTCACTATCAGTTCTTAATTTTTTTTTAATGTAAAAGTCATTGCCTAATTCCACTCTCTCTCTGGTGCAATGATACTGCGCTTAATCTGAGAAATGAATATTATATTCAAGCAATGCTAATTGCGCAACATGCGATTATCTTTTGGAGACATGCGTATTCTCGGTGAATTTTGTGTTGCCATTTGCAAAAAAAATGTTATTCATAATTGCTCACTCATCATCACGCTAGGTCTCTTTGTCCTTGACATTCATTTCAATTCTGTCCCGTTTTGTTGCAATTTTTTTGTTTAATTTTTTCTTGCTACCGTCATCCTGATTTTAGAAGCATGAGCGTTAGTAATTTTCAACTGTACATAAATTGACCACAGGAAAAATCACTCTTCATCCTTATTAAATTTTTTGTAATGAACAAATTTAGCCGTTTACACGTTTCCCAAGAATTAAATGCGAAAGCGAGATGAAAGATAAATGTAGATTTATCCCTGTAATTTGAGACCTCACCCACGAAGAAACATTTGCAAGTGGTTAATCTGGAAGGGAGTTAGAATGAACGTGTGCGCAACTAACCACCACTACTGACGAACCAGAC